>JAASGW010000257.1:0-39689 GCA_023334395.1 Phytopythium sindhum
GGAATAAATGCCCATACACGGTGATCGTATAGGTTTGATTTGCAACATATCCAAACGGCGCCTCGAAATTCGCACTACAAACTAAGAAATCGTCGAAAATCTAAAATTTCAGGGGGTGTGCGTATATTTGCTGCGCGCAGTATACAGTAGTATAATTATATATAAACGTACTTATTTAATGGTTGTTTTTAGTGAGATAAAATGAATCAGCATAAATCAGACTGTAAATTTAGACCAAAGTAAAGGCATAGACAAAATTTTGATTGGCTGCACATACTGTATGTTCGAGAATGAGGACAGCGGTGGACACCCGAAGGTGCCCTAGTCATGCCATGGGTTGCAACAAAGGACCATTCGGCCCACCTCTTCCCGTGCTTCTCAGCACTGCGGGTGTGTCGGCGTTGGCGCATCAGTCGCATTGGCCGGCGGTGCGGTCGTGGGTGTGTCGGTCAGCGGCGCATCCGTTGGCGCGTCCGACGGAGGGGCAGTCGTTGGCGCGTTCGTCGGTGGTGCAGAGGTGGCAACAGGCTTCTCGCCAGGGTCCTGCGCGTCGCCATGGCAGAAGTCGTCGACCCTGATGTACCAGTCCAGCGCAGATGGGTCAGGACCCATGCCGGAGCTCACGTAGCAGTCGCGCGTCTCCTCCTCGACCAGTCGATGCAACGCCTTGTGGCATTCACGGTCGTGGCACATGGCGTCCCGACCAGCGCCAGAGATAGTATCACACGCTTGGATCCAGCTGGTGATCTCCTCGGGCTTGCAACCGAAGGCCTCCGTCTGTGCCGCGAGCCCGACGGTGGCGATGGTGGCGATGAGAGTGAACTTCATGGCTTGGATGGCGAGTGTTTGAGGATGAGCACTGACGGGTCGATTGCTTCGTTGGCTGGGAAAGTGAAAGTGAGAAGACTGGGGGATTAGCGCGGATTTGAAGCGCCAGGCCAAAATCACGTTGCCCATACGAGCGCACTGGGAGTAAACCGTTGGGATTTGACTGCACCCAGATTAGAAATTGGGCAAGCAGAAGAGAGCGCAGTCATCACTACTAGTGCAATGCGCAGAGCCATGTTCCCTGCAACTCCGACGGCGATGTTCTCCTGTCTCGTGGCTTTCACTTCGTCGACAGTTCTACTGCGATGAGCGCTTAAATTGTGGGTGTCTTAATCGATCGCATGCAGACGCAATTAACGTCGGTACTTAGTGGTTGTAACACTGTCCGACGGCGGCCATGAGCTGTGAACAGAGATCGCGAGTTACCAGTTAGACCTACTCGGTGGCCGAGTACATCGCGCAACGCTCGCCACACAGGGAGCGCATCTCTGTGGTCTCTGTGTTGACTGCCACCCTAGAGTAACTACCGAGAAACAATACAATCCGAAGCTTCGACAGACGCATACAGAGATAAAGGCGCACAAAAGTTGCTCTTCCTGTACATTGCGTGATGATGGAGCTGCGACGAAAGTGGACGGCAGCAAAGTTGTGGTCGCACTGTCCGACGGCGAACGAACAGAAAAAGTTTGACAATGGCCCAATGAGTGCATCACGCAACTTTAGGCAGACCCAGACACCTAGACGTTTAAAGCATATCTCTAGGCCTGCGGCTTCCTAGAATTGCCCGCACAGGTGACGTCTCACGGTGGTGACTATAACCTTTATGGCAATTTCAACTTCATCGGAAGGGCGATCAAGCGAACGAATGATGATGATGATGATGAGAGAGAGAGAGAGAGAGAGAGAGAGAGAGAGAGAGAGAGAGAGAGACGCGGAAAATATGTTTGTATTGCTTGTTCGATGGCTGTCATCATACACTGCAGCACTAATGAGCTATGGTGCGAATTTCACAGCATCATAAGTGAGGATCGCACTCCCGTCTATTATTTATTGACGAGGATGCACAACGAAGATGCCTTTTCGGTCTTCTTACGCGTTCAAGGCCGCGCCAACGAGAGTCACCAGCGGGAGCGCCACCAGCGGCGCGCTCAGTGACTGAACCCCATTTCCAACGCTCGAGGCAGACGACGAAGACGTCGACGCGTCCGTCTCTTCGTGGTCATGGTCATGGTCGTCGTCACCCACGGTCGCGTCGCCGGAGTCCAAGCCAGTCGAGTTGCTCCCAGCAGTCGAGCTGTCCGTCGCTGACAGACCGGCTGGATCAGCGCCGTCGCCGTGGCAGAACTCGTCCAGCTGAACGTAGTAGTCGAGGTCGGTGACCCGGCCGAGGCCGAGGTCCACGTAGCACTGGCGCACTTCGTCTTCCACAAGCGCGTGAAGCGCCTCGTGGCACGCCTCGTCGTCGCACTTGAGCTGCGAGACGTCAGCGATCGAGTCACATGCCTCCCTCGCCGACGTCAGGTACTCGGCCGTGCACTCCGACGCGTGCGAGTCTTGGGCCGCAGCGGGCACAGCAGAAACGATAGCGACCAGCGCCATTGCAGCGGTGATCAACGTCTTCATGATGTTTGCTGTAAGAGGGCGGAGATCGAGGGCTTCTTGGCAAGTTGGGAACTGGCGAACTGGGCATGCGCTTTGTGAACATCGTGCGACGAACAGTGAAGCACTGTAGATTCAAGGCGGGCGGGAAATAAAATGGCTATACAAGATAGTTGAGCAATCAAGACAGTCGCCCGCCGCCGTCGGACAAGCTCATCAGGTGTGCAACGGCCCACCGATTTAAGAGATGCGACCCATTCGATTGTTGTTGTGCATTCACGCACTGCAGCGTCAAGTTTCGGAAATGCGACAGGATTAGCTCCATTTTAGCCGAACTTGGTCCGGCATCGCTAGAAGTGCGAGCCAACAGACTAGAACTGCTCTTCGGAGGTCGTGACTCCACGTCTAGTAGTTTGGTCAAGCAAATGTTGCGTTGTCTTCTTACGACGTGCGAATCTAAATGCACCTCACTAGTCGAAGCGCACGTAAAAGATTAACGAGATTAAACCGTTGATGAAACGAGACTAAGAATTGCACCGTAACTGTTAATCAAATTAATTTGGCCTGGCTCTTCTGCCTTCGCCGCCGTCGGACAAACGACACAGATTCCCGTCCAATGCACACGCGCGTTTGATGTTCGTCGCCGTCGGACAAGCGCCCGTGGGCATCATATCGAGTCCAAGATGAAGTCTGCTGCCTGCACATCTTCGTCTCGGCGTTCTTCACCACTCCATCTTCGCGTCTTTCCGTCGCCATCTCCTGTGAATGCGACCGCGCCACCCCGTTGCTGGCTGTCACAATCCAAAATGAGCTCTCGAGTGCGTGTGATCGTCGCGCTGTTGCTGGTCGCGCACGCGATCTTGGCGCCAATGGCGGCGCAAGAGGAATGCAGCGGCCACGGCAAGCTCCATGGGAACCACTGTCACTGCGAGGCTGGTTACGAGAGTGAGGGCGTCGATTGCGTCCCGACAAGCGGCACCACGGCCTCGTGTCCCGCTGGAGGAATCTTGTGGGAGCTGTCAATGGTGGTGGCCCTCGACAACGGGACGTACACGGTCTCGTTCACCAACAACACGGAGAACATGGCGATGTTCGTGCTGCCGATGGATGTCTCCACCACTGGCAGCGTGACTCTCGAAGACCTCAAAGCGTCGGTGGACAAGGCGGCACTTCTGCTGGACGACGTGTCGCTGCCCCGCAACCTCGTCAAGGCGTCGCGAGACGTGGCGCCGACTGACACACTGCTGTACGTCGTGCAGCGCAACAACGCGGAGGAGCTCGCGGCGCTGCAGGTCGAGTGCGAGGCGAACCCGAACAACACATGGCACATTGACCACTGTGACGGCCCAGGCACGCACAGCCGTCGACGACTCGCCTCAGAACCGATGGCTGTCAACTTGGTCGTCGACGAAACCGGATTCTACGCATTCCACATGCAATACAACGCGATTGAGGAGTTCGGCATGCAAGTGCTCGACCCAGAAGGCTCAGAGATTGAACCGGTGCTGACCATCGCAGAGGAGGAAGTCGATGCGGAGAAAGGAACATCCACGGCCAGGAAGGCGTCGGCGGCGGTGTGGGGCAAGACGATGGGCGCTGTAGCGATCGTCACAATCCTTTCGATTGTTGGCATCCTCATCATGGTTATCCGTGTCAAGCTACTGACGAAAGTGATGGACGCGATGATTGCTCTCTCCGCTGGTGCGCTGTTTGGCGCCGCCTTCTTGCACATTTTGCCGGAATCCATCGAGTTCTACAGCGAGTACGGCCAGATGGATCTCACACTGAGCATGATGTTCACTATCGGGTTCGTCGTCGCAATGGTCGTCGAGATGGCGCTCGAGCTGTGGATCAGCAAGGTGCAAGGAGAAGGACACTCAGACGCCCACGCGCATCTCCCCACATCCCTCAAGCTCAATTCACCCTCGAATGTGCACGCTGACACCGCCGACAGACACTCGGGGACGCCTGAGACCGGTAACTACACCGCTGGTCACGACAGTCCTGAACTGCCCCCTTCGCTCTATAAGACGCCAAGCGTGTCAGCATTCAGCCTGCGCGCTGAATGGCGTACCATCAAGCCTATGGCGTACATCATCTTGCTGGGCGACCTATTTCACAACTTCGTGGACGGTGTGCTCATCTCCACGGCGTTCCTCGCGTGTGACGACTCACTCGGCGTGTCAGTCACGGTCTCGGCCATCCTGCACGAGCTGCCGCAGGAGTTCGCCGACTTCATCATCCTTGTCGAGTCGGGCTTTTCGCCGTTCCAGGCCGTGCTCTTCAACTTCCTCAGCGCGCTGTCGGCCTTCATCGGAGCCGCCGTGGTACTTGCGGCTGTGCCAGTCACAAACGAGACCATGGGGCTGCTGCTCGCCGTTGGCTCGGTGAGTTATGACTACTTTTGCTATCATGGCGGTTTGATTGATAGCACTAACACTCGTTGATTCCTTGCGAACAGGGCACGCTCGTGTACATCGCTGGCACGAATCTGCTGCCCGGAGTGTTGCGCGTCAAGTCGGTCGGTCAGTTCGTGGCGCACCTGCTCATGTTCGCGGTCGGTGTTGGCGCGCTGGCGCTCACCACCTTGTACCACGTGCACTGCAACGTCAACTAGAGCAAATGATCAAGCACAGTCATGTTCACATCATGAACGCATTTCTAAACTATCAACTCCTTGTATTTGCTGGTATCCTTGATCTAATCGTGTTGTAGGTTTTCCTTGAGATCTAGATCGCATTGCAGTGTCCCAGTTCAAGTCGAAGTTGAGAGGACCAGCACAAGAAGACGGTCCCCTTGAGCAGCTGTTGTTACGCACACGACTTTGCTAACCGAAAGTCGAAACAGCTGGGTTCGTCAGCACCCCCATCTAATTGTTGACGAACGGGAGAGAGAGTCTCATTCCAGCGCAGGGGAAACGAAGAAAGCCGTTTCGGTGGTTGTGGGCACTCATTCGCCAGGACCAGCAATAAATACGGATAGTTTTGCGTAGCACAGGTCCAAGCTGAAGTTCACTTGACCTCGCGCAGAATATTTCAAGTTGATGGGTTGGCTTGAAACGGTCGAGCCCTCCCCGCCATAAGTTTTCACAATGTATTGTTTTTACGCAGCAAAGGTCTCCAGAAAAGATCGCGAATGCGGGCATCTCATTGGCCACTGAAACGCCACCACCACCACCTGTTTTCGGTTTTAGTTGAAGTTTTCTGTCTGCTCTCGCTGCCAGTTGGCCCAAAAGATCGCTTCAATTCGTTTGAATTCGCGTCCGTTCGATGCTTCTACTGACGTAGTTGACCGGTCACGGATGCATCCTAAAGGGCCAACTCCCCACCTACTTTTTCTCCCCCTCGCCAAAGTGTTGAGACTCACTCTCGGATTCAAAGTTCATTCAAAGGAAAGGAAACCAAAACTATACGGACGCGTTCGTTCACTGGGCACTTCGGCTCTTTCGCCCTCCCTTCTAACATGAAGGACGGACATTTAGCAGACGGGTCTAATAAATTTAGCAAAAAGTAACCAACACTTCTCTCTGCTGTCAGCTGATTCTACCGAGGCGAACCGTATGTCTGGTCCACGGATCGTCGCTCTCCACCATAAACCCACTTGGTAGGGATTCCCTCGTGCATTCAACAGATGGACGCATGTTGTTAACCCTCGCGGTCGCATTTGTTAAACGCGGGAACGACAACAAGGGCGTCTACATGTGCGATCACTTGCCAGGTCGACTTGCCGCTTGTCGGAGTGCTCGCTCTCACTCCCGAACTCCCTGCCTCGAGCACAAGTCGCCCGCCGGTCCCCTGACACTCGGAGTCGTCCGTCTTCCTCACTGCCATCCGACCCAGAGATGACGTCCGGGAGTCTCCAACACAAGAAGGCGAGCTGCGTCTCGCCAGTGATCTCGAGCGGCTTGGCGAGTATCAAGCGCGAGAGTAGAGGCCACGGCGAGTCAAGCACCAGTCGAGAAGCCCCACTAACCATCGCGGCGCCGACGCCGCACTACCAGACCCGGTACCATCACCTTCAAGAACACCGTCATCACCCGTACAAGACCGAGGTGAACGCGGAAGATGGCCTGACGACGCCGCGTAGGCCGGAAGCCACTGCCACCGCTCTGGCCGAGGTCTGTGGTGGCCTCTCGCCTCGGGAGAAGCAGCAACTCGGTCTATCGCGCCGTACTGACAAAGTGATGACCTTCCTGCAGAGCGCGCGCGAACGCAAGATCCCCGTGCGCTCCGGCAAGTGGCACCCCGAGGAGGACGCCTACCTGCGCCGGCTCGTCGAGCTCTTCAACGCCGGCGTGCTCGACGACATGCCGCTCAAGGTGTCCATGCGCGGCTGGCTGGCCAAGATGCTCAACTGCTGCCCCATGCGCATCTCCAAGAAGCAGTCGCACGGCGAGAAGTTCGAGGGCAAGGTCAAGTACTCCCGCAACACGGCGCACATTGAGCGTATGACGCAGGCCGAGTACGACGCCACGTGCGACCACGTCGCCCGCCTTCGCGCCGAGTTCCTCAAGGCCTGGGCCAAGGACGAGATCACGCGCCGAACTGCGCAGACCGAAGACATGACCTTTGAGGAGTGGTACAACAAGGTTGTCGTGCTGGTGCCGACGCCGCGCATCGCGCGCAACCAATACATCGTCGACGCCAAGAAGCGACCGCAGCCCACGAGCGTCAACCAGTTCCGCCAGGAGCTCGCAGCAGAAGGGAAGCGGGCAGCCTTCCATGCGCGCCGTGCCAAGGACATGCAGCTCGCTCGTCGAAAGCTGGGCTCAACAGCTGCCAAGCGCACGCTTGGGCAGACACTGGACGCGCTTGTCAAGTCAAACAAGGCAGCGTTCTGTAGCTCTCCTTCGTCGTCTTCATCGTCGGACATGTCGACAGACAGCGAGAGTTTCATGGAGACTCGCACTCGCAAGACGGACATCATCAAGCAAGAGATGGTGGACGACGAGTGGACGTTTACACCGCTTGGAGACAGCCAGACGAGGACTGAAGAGCTCCACCACTCATCCCAGCCGTTCGCGGAGGACAGCATCACCGACATCCAGCCGTTTCCGAAGTGTGCTGATGCGTTCGTCGGCGGAAATCCCGTGCGGTACAAGTTACCTGTCCTCCGATTCGACCTCAGCGAGGCCGGCAACGGCGTTTCCTCCACGACGGTCACTACGGGCGCTGCGGAGTCACCAATGTTGGACATTGCCGTCAGTAACCGCCCACGCATTCCGGATGCGGTTGATACCGGGGCGCCAACGAACAACCTGGACTTGGAAGGCGACGCCGCACTTGCGGAGATCGCACTGCTAGCCACGGACGCCGACCTCTTCTCTCTGGACGAGATCCCGCTGGACTCGTGGCTCTACGAGTCGCTGACGTCGTCGTCATCGCCGTGAGATCGATTGCCATGGCTTCTAGGTGCTCACGCTTCGCGTGGTTGTCTGCTTGTCACGCTGTCGTCTTCCCTATTTGTCCGTACACTAGTCCACCGCGTCAGGTAACTTCCCATCATTATACGCTGCCTCATTGATACCACTCACCGGCTTGACTCGTTCGCTTCCATCTCATTAGATCGAAGCCAAGTCGATCACGTCGCGGCGGCACGCGCGCGAGCATTTTCAAGCTGCAGCAGCGCCTTGGCAATCTCACGCTGTAGTTGGTCGAGCTTGGCCTGCTCCACCGAGATGGCGTCGCCGCTGTGGTGTCGTGTGCGGATCATCGCGAGCTCGTCGGCCATGGCGCTCACTTTGTCCACGGTGCTCCAGCGATTCGCCAAGATTTCCTGCAGACGTCTCTCGCTCGTTTCATCCTCATCATCCCCGCCACCACTCCCGTTCGCGGTACTGCCTCTCGTGGAGACGGGAGAGCTGTTGGCGCTGCGCTTGCCACGACGGAGCTTGGCACGCCGCCCCGCGCGGTCGACGGCAGTAGTGACGACAGTCGTGGACTGCAGCTCGTGCCAGTCTGGACGCGGCGTATACGCGCGCTCCATGTGTTCGATCTGCATAGTCAACTCTTCGATCGTCGCCCGTTCCGAGCTCGTCTCGCTCTCGAGTTCGCGTGTCACTCGACGGACGTCGAACACCTGCTCTGTTCGTGAGCGCACAGCCGCACGCTCGGCTTCAATGCCCAGCAGCAACTGCGCACGACGTTCCTGCGCATAGAGCAGTCTCTCCAATGGGGTTGAAGGTACAGTCGGGACGACTGGTTGAGGTGGCGACGGGATACCGGCGGATGTTGGAGAGAACGAGACACTCGTTCGTCGCCTCGGTGGAGATGAAGGGGGCGGTGCCATGGTGCTCATCGTGCTGCTCCCGCTCTTGCTAGTAGTTTGGGCGCTGACCGGCTTGACGATTCGGCTTGATTGCGCGGCCAACAGCGTGTTTAGATGCTCGATCTGCGCTGCTTTCTGCTTGGTCGCAGCCTCCTCCATCTTGACGTCATTCACAACGACTGCGATCTGCTTTTTCAGGTCACTTGCGTTAGTCGTGAGGTCATTGAGTGTGCTGCGCAACTCGCCGCACGCCCACGCTCGCAGCTCCCGTCGACGTCGCAGCTCCACAAGTCGTTCGTGCACTTCAACGCCTAACGCGGATCCGAGCGGCGACGGCGACGACAGTTTGGCGGGCGATGTTTTCGTTGTTGTTTCGCTGTCGCTGCCTTCCGGGCAGTGAAGCGCACGTGCTGTGCGTGCGACGAACGCGGCAGTCGCGGCTTCGATGTCGTGTTCACGATTTGAAATGGCATGGGGCAACTCGCGAGTGCGTGCGGCGGCCGCATGAAACTGCGCGAGAAGTTCGCTGCGCACGGTAAGCCGCTCGCGGATTGTCGCCTCGGTACCCCGAAGAAGCTGCGAGTACAGAACATGCTCAGCATCGAGGAGCGGGTCGACGTTGTTTCCTTCTTGTCGACGACCCGAAGCGGCCGGGCTCCTGCTCATGTATTTCCAGCATGCGTCTGCAAGGCCGTTCAGAACACGATGGGCGTCCACACCTGGCAGCGACGGCATGGCGATTGACGGAAGGATGCGGCGAAGGTGAAGCAGCGCGCCTTCGGGTGTCATTTCACGTGTGTTGCTGCTCAGTCGCTGCTCGAGCTGCGTGATTTCACTTTGCAGCCGTAGGGATCGGAATGCATTGTGAGGACTTGGGCGCTTCAGCTGTTGCTGCTTGTCAAGCGATTGCGGGCTGTCGAAGGCGGCAGAGCTCGGGCTCGAGAATGATCGAGGTGACGGACGAGGTGGTGGTGCCGGGCGAACGCTGCGGTAGATGGAGCTATCCGATCGTGGAGATTCGTGGGGCCGCAACGAGGAAGCCGAGGGTGGTGGGGATGGACGCATCGTCGACGCGAGACTATTCTCCATCATCGCTGTGTCTGCTATCAGTGACATCACTGTGTTTGCCGTGAGAAGCACTGGCGGTTGCGCTATTTATAGAGGAGAACCGCGCTGCCAGTGGTCATCGAAGCCAGCAATACTACCTTCTCAAGCTCAGCCGACGCAGTCAAACCTTTGACTGAAGAATTGGCGCGGCTATGGCGTCATTGGCAGGAGCCCAACGACGGCAACCGCGGTCGCATCCGCTACCAGCGCGCTGGACAATGCTGCAGCCAGTGGCGCTTCTTGCGGCGATGGTGTCGTGCCACTCTGGGGTGGAGGCCACGGGAGTCGATGCAACCAACGTACGTCACGTCATGAAGCGCATACCTTCCAACAATTCGCATTGACGCGCCTTTGTTTGCCGATGTAGCACTCGTCGGTCTGCGTCGCGACCCAGGAGGAGATCACGGCGTTGCTTGTGAACGAGGACCAGGCGACCAACGGCGTCGAGGGCAACAAGCTGGCCGTGAACGACTGCAGAGAGCTCGTCGCCGCCGGCGTCATGAACTACCGCTCCGATGAGGATCAAAAAGCCTTGTGCGACAACTCGTGCTACTCCACGCTCAACGCCAAGTACAAGACGCTCTTGGACAACAATTGCTTCGTCGAAGAAGCTGAGGAGGACGCGGATGAAGCAGCGAGCGCGCGACTGCAGGCCGCAGCGTACCAATTCGCGTGTCAGATGTACGAAGACGACAAATACTGTGGTAAGCGCCGCTCGGACCTTGACCTTGCGGCCGACTGCTCAAAGCGTTGACAATCTTGACGTCGACTGTTTGTTCTGTGATCCAGTCCCGCTGCTTGGCAAACTCATGAAAGAAGCCGGAGGATCGTTCAACTTGTGTGACGATATCGTCTCGAAGCTGGGCTGCTGCTTCCAGAGCTACAGGCAGTACATGCTGTTGGGCACGGCGGCGACCATCGCTGTGCTGGATGAGGCGCAAGCAACGTGCACGTCTGGCGGGGTTAGCGGGTTGGACCAGCGGTGCGCGTGCGGCAACAACTTCGCGATGAACATCCACGCGTTCGCCGACACTACCTTCTGCTCAGGTAACGTACAAGGCGATCGCGCTTGGTTAATCTGTTGTATGATTCGCCATCAATGGAATAGAGAACGAAAAGGCACTTACGACACTTTGGTTGCGTTCACACAGGGGCTCCATCTTCTCTGCGGCGAGCGATATCAGCGGCGCCTTCGCTCCCAATTGCTCTCACTGTCATGCTCGGTACGTGGTTAATGGGGTAGATCAGCTGACGGCACGTTAGTGACAAGTACACCCTAGCGCGGTCATACCAGACACATAACATATGTCGACGCCCATCCACGCGGCGGCGCAAACTACTCGGAGATCTTGCTTCGTGGTGATCGTAGCAAACTGCTGAGCTTGTTTGTCCTGGCGCAACACCAGCGCGTCGAATCGTAATCTGCTACTTTGCACCTTCCAGTCGTCGACTGAAGTCATCCCGCTACTATAAGGAAAAGGGAAGTAGACCGATGTGAGGCGGCGTGAAGTCCGCTCACAAATCGTCGTCGACGACCATGGCGTCGTCGGCGTCGCTTGCTGCCTTGGCGGCCAAAGCCGTCTCATTCGCCTGGGTCTTGGCTAGGCCTTGCTTCGCCACCAGCTCCTGCATGTGCGTCGCAAATTCGTCCAGCAGCACGGGCCACGCGCCGTTTTCGTCGAAGTTGCTCATGTTTGGCGCGATCTGCTCGCCAAACTCCAGCACCTGCATCCACAGGTCTTTCGAGACCGAGTTGCGGCAGCTGACGCGCACAAATTCCAGCCAGTGGTGGACCCACGGGAAGTGGCCGGGCAGCAACAGCGCCCACAGCCCTTGCGCGATCTCGAGTGCCAGGCTCTTCTGCGTCGGGTCCTTGGAGAAGGAAAAGGTAAACTGGGGGGATGCGAAGCGTAAAACGTCAGTCGCCATCACGACACGAAGGATGTCTTTATGGTGGCATCACGTACCGAATAAATACTTGTAAACTGCTCCCGGTTCTGCAGTTTTCGCCGCAGCAATGGCAGCTGATCCTTCAGGTCCTGCAGCGACCGACAGTGCAGTTTCTGGAAGCCGCGCACAAACTCGGTGCGCGTGAACACGCACATCGTCGCGGCTTCCATCACAAAGCTGAGCACCAAGAGCACGGGGTCCTGTGGGTCCACGCCGAGCTCCGAGCACAGCGCGAAGATGCCGTCGTCGGTGATGGCATCTTCCTCGCTCTCTGGGTCTGGTAGCGCACCAATACTTTTAGTTTCATTCACCAAGCATATATCTAACATAGCCGGACCATGAACTCTCACCTCGGAAGCGATCAAACAACGCGTGGATGGAGCCTTCGTCGTCTGCGCGCAGCCCCTTGAGCTTCTTCGTGGCTGACGATACCGGACTGCCGCTGTCGGTGCTGCTGCGCTTGCTGCCGCTCACATGCGCGCTACGACCGCGGTGGCTCGCGTGGCTCCCCTTCCCGTTCTTGACCCCAGCCCCCGGATACTCGCGCTGGTACGCCGCGCTCGCTTGGATGCGCGTCACAATGTCCGCCTTCCGCCCGCCGACCTTGACGCCTTCGTTAGTCCGCATCGTTCATCGGAAACACACACGAACCAAGCAGCACATCGCACGTAGCACACCAGGAAATGCAGTCAGCAAAAGATGTGTCATCGAAATCCACCAGCAAAGCAGCGCAACGCACCAAACTTCTTGCAGAGCTCGTTCAGCTCCTTGACGCGAAGCTGCGAGAGATCCATGGTGTTTACCGCCGCTTCAGGCTCTGTCCCGCAACGATACGGGCGCAGATCGACGGGCTGCGAGGGCGCAAGACGTTTGATGCACTCGACAAGTCCGAAGCTGGGGAGCGTCGGGGCAGGAGCAGCAGCAAGCGCCTTCAACGTCGGCGCCGAGTCCTCGCCGCACTTTATCGGCGCTTTGCACTTGAAAGGGAAACCTTGGGAATGGTCTTCTGGCGCGCTTTTTTCGCGTAAAGTTCGCATAGCAGCCTCCATAAAGTGCGCACTAGTAGTTGATGTTAAGTTCGAGAGCTCTACTATTCGGATATATCACGGTACCAGTTTTCTTGTTCATTGTTACACTTCCTCCCTACACTTCGTCTCCAATGAACAATGTCTGAACAGGCTATCCATGAGCCTCCTCGAAAGGCACTTGCGGGCACTAGTCACTGCCACGTCCTTCTCTGGAGAACGCGCGTGGCCTGAACCGGCCACGTAGCTCGTAATCGGGAAGCATCAGCATGGTCTTCGAAGCATTCGCGTTGCGGCTCACAGTCATACCGAGACAGCCATTGGATCGACAATGGAGTACACCGTGTGCTTCGACGGTACGCCCGACGCCGTCCTAGCACACGCGTCGACAGTGTTGGCTCCGCAACTCTCCGTGGCGCACCGAAAAAAGCTTGCTGGTCCTGAACTCGTCGATGGGCACCACCCTGCAGTACTAACTGGATTCGAACACGACGAGATGGACACGATATCGCAAAGTGGCTCTGGGTCGTCTTCTGCGGGCAACCCAGGGCTGCTCTGCCGCCTTGGTGGCGAATTGTCGAATGCCACGCCCACTGAAGCTCATGTTCGCTCGAGGGTTTTTCAAGTTGGGCGCTAACTTCTGCATCGCCTCTTCTTCATTTTAAAATGAGAATCCCCGTCCCCGCTTCTTCAGTTGATTCTCTGCTTCATGTGCACACTATAATCCGGACCATGTGTTTCAAGTCCTGATTAGAGCGCCGCGCTCTATTCGAATATAGTCCAGTTTTCTTGTGCATCAGAGCGAAGAAGCCCCATACTTTAGCGTTATTACCGAGTAAACGACGCGACCATGATGGACCCTTCGGCTCCGTTCTTCCGCGTGGTGCGGCCGCCGCGCGGCGTGCGTCGTCGGCGGGACGAGGACTTCGAGATCGAGGCGCTGGACGCGCAGACGATGCGTCAGAGCTCGTACAACTACTTCCAACAGCAGCAGCCGCCATCGCAGCAGCAACCGACGCATCCGCACCTGCCGACGTTCCAGTCATCGTTGCGGCACAGCCCGTCGTCGCGCAAGCGGCAGCGGACGCTGGCGGAGCAGATGGAGGGGCTCACGCTCTCTAGGGGCGCACCAGCTCGTCCGTCATCGCGGTTCGTCGAGCTGGACGAGCATGGGCGCGAGCGGTCGGGGAGCGACGGGGACGGCAGCGGAGAGGACGACGAGGCTTCGGACGGCGACCACGGCGAGATGCTGGTCTACGGCGGCGTGCCCAACACGATGCGGCGCTTCTTCGAGCCGCCGCGGCGCGACCGCCGGTCTCTGGATCGTATCTACCGCCACTACATCTCGCTTGCGACCAAACACCACCGCGACGCGACGGACGTGAACGGGAAGGAGCTCGTCGTGTTCCGCCGGCCCCCGGCGTCGCTGTCGTCGGTGGATCTTGATGGTGTTTCCAAGGGAGACATGGCGCTGCCAAGGTATTTATCCATCACGCCCCAGGACTTCCAGCGGCTCTCGACCGAGGAGAAGCGACAGTGGTACCAGATGCACATGCAGTATCTGGCGCAGCAGCACGATCAGGAGCGGGAGAACAAGCAAGAAGATATGAACGCGGACGAGAAATTCGAGTGGCTTAGTGACGCGGGCAAGCACGAAGCCAAGGCCACGCCACTGTCGTCCCTGCCATCCTTTAGCTATCGACGCAGCCGCAGCTCCAGTGCCAGCTCCAACGGGTCCTTCCGTGCCCTCGGCGTGCCCACGACCGACGAGTCCTTTGGATCAGGCGACGATATTGAAATGATGGAGGACGAGGACACGCCAGGCGGTGCGCCGAAGATGCCGCACCTGGCGGGGGCCATCACGCACACGGAGTGGTTCGACGATGAGGAGTTGTAAAGTGAAGCAGCAGGAAGGTAAGTTGTGTTGTGTGTGGGCAGATCAAGCTGCAGGGTAAGCGGCCCAAGAAATACTCCAGACACAGCACGCGTTGAAGTAAATTACTGCCGATTCAACCGTAATGACATGTTGGTCATGCCTTCGTGGAACGGTACGCATTCGCTTTGTTGTCTGGTGTCGTCAGGGTGTCAGCTTCGAGCGTCGATGCGTTGTCGGCCTCCAGCTTACGCACAAGCTCATCCGTCTCCTTCTCAACTGCATCAGGCTTGTTCTTGCGACATCTCCACCACACGATCCCCGCCAACAGAGCGAGGAACGCGACCACACCGATGATGATTCCAGCGATCGCACCAGTGGACAGTCCGCTGCTAGCGACACGGGCCTCAACGCTGTCGACGCACTCGTGAGACTTGATCTGCTTCTTGCTGAACGTGAAGTCCTCCGTCGGCTCGCCACTGCAATCGGCGGACGCAAACTTCATGAACGTGGCCACGCCGCTCTCATCGACGATCGCGATCCGCGATTCCGTCATCGCTACATCGTTGGATCCGTTGACGGTGACATAGCGAGGATGGCATATACCGTCGGCGACCATGATGTTGGCCACGTCTAGCTCGGCACAACCCGAGTCGTTGAAGTAGTCGATCCGGAGGTATTGCTGGTCCCTGAAGAGGTCGTTGAGGTACGAGGAGAGGTCGGAGGTGCAGGCTGTCGAGTAGGAGATGTCCTGGTAGTCCATCGTCACGTTCGTGATCTGATCATGGAAGAAGCTGTAGCACGTGTCTTCAAAGTACTGGTCGGCCGGCCAGCAGCCCTTGCTCGCGGTGATATAAGTCACCGCGCCGTGGCACATGTTCGGCATTGAAGACACGAAGCCGATGAGGAGGTCCCAGCTGTCCGGGTCGCCGCCCCACGCCTTCTTCCACGCTCGGTGGGTCGACGGCAGCGCCAGCTCGGCCACTTGTGCGGCAGCGTGCTCAATGCATGAGCCGGCGAACGCGAGAGCACCGGCGGCAGCAGCGATGGAGGTGGGGTGCATGGCAATCGTCGGGAGGAAGCAAGTTCGGAAATGGCCAAGAGTTCGAACAGTGAGAGCGAGCCCTGCACGATACCAGCTCGGGCTATGCGCAAGTATACCCACAATGCAGTTGACCTACAAAGGTCCATTTCTGTGTCTAAAATCCTAGTTTGTTTTGACATCTACAATCGTTTCTCTTGATCATTCCTTACATACTGGAACTTTCAAAAGCAAGATTCTAGGTGCTTTTGATACTGCACGGCAAAAATATCTATATTTGAACGGGTCAGACACGCAAATGGTATGACACGGTCATGGCTACACTAATCCAGCAATATCCGTCTCACTCTGATGTATCACTACACATGTATGTGGCAGCCATGCACGTCGGTCTCACTTGCGCTTGTTGTACAGGAAGAGCGCGAGCCCGATGACCGACGTCGCCACAGCCAGGTGCAGCATCGGCCGGTTCTCGCGCACGGCGAGCGGCGCCGACGACGAGATCACCACGCGGTGGAACGTGGCCTTGTTGTTGCCGTGCTCACACCGGACGATGTCGTAGCCGTCGTGCTTGTCAATCGTCACCTGGCCGTTCGCCATCGTCACCTTGTAGCCCTTGGGGTACTGCACGTACGGCACGAACACCTCGGTGCCCTTGCTGGCTGCGTGCGTCGCGGACGAGTACTCGAGCACGTACTCGGCCTTGGCCAGGTCGAAGGCCGACTTGCTCGGCACGCCCGCGATCTTGACCGCGTACGGGCGCGCGAAGGCTTGCAGCGCGCGCGCCGAGTCGTCGCGGTGGCGCACGCCCTTGGCCAGCTTGCGCACGAGCGACTCCGTGTCGGGGCTGCTCAGGCTCAGGTCCTCGCGGTTCCATAGGTCGCCGTACTTGTGCGAGTTGTCGGCCGTGTAGTTCCACAACGTGTACGACAGCAGGTTCGCCTCGAGGCACGAGATGGTGTGGTCCAGCGCGCCGACCTGCGCGCTGAAGTCGCCGGTCGCGAACGCCTCGGCGCCGTCCAGGTTGAATGGGATGCCCGTCTCGCCGATCAGCGTCGGCGCGTTGTGCATCTTGTCGCGCGCGAAACTGGCAGCGTGCGCGAGCTGCTCCGCGTGTAGCTTGCGCAGCGCCGCGTTGCCTAGCACGAGCTTGCCTGAGAAGAAGTCCACTGACACGTACGAGCGCCACGACGTGGTGAGCAGCGTGATGATGTCGTACCAGTGCGCAGCATTGACGGCGTTCGGCACGTCGCTCGGCTTGATCTCGGGGAACTCGGACGCGCCAAAGTCCATGGGCGGCATCTCGACGAAGATCATGGCCTTGGGTAGCACGCGCTGGATGCGCCGAGCATACTCCTTGGCGAATGGCAGGTAGCACTCGCGGCCAAAGTCCGTGTTCTTAAAGTAGTCCGGGCGCAGCAGCTTGGGCTGGCCCGTGGCGGCGTCTACGTCCCACACGCCGTGCTCCTTCCAGACGCAGCCGAAGCCTGACTTCCAGGCGCGCACGCCCTTGGGGTCGATGCGCTCGCGACCCGCCGGCTTGTTGCGGATCATGGCGAGCAGCCCCGACTTCCACACCTCGACGTCCTGCGCCACGCCCTCACCGAGCAGCATGGTCTGGAAGAACGTGGGCGTGAGGCCGTTTTTGAAGTCGGGCGTCTTGGTGAGGTCGCCCACGCCGATGTAACCCGTCATGGGCTCGTTGAGCGTGCCGAAGCCCGCGACATTGGGCAGGCCCTTGAGCTCCTTGGCCAGCGCCTCGAGCGCGCCCAGGTAGTGATTCTGCAGGTAGTCCTGGATCTGCACGCCGTCCACGTGACACTTGGGCGCGAGCTTCTTGCCGCCGAAGAAGAGCGTGAACATGGTGGCGGCCGCGAGCTTGCCGCTGTTGGTGGGCCAGATCATCTTGGGGAACTGCGAGGCCGGTAGCCCGCACGTCTCGACGCACAGCGCCGCACCCGTCTGTGCGAAGTGGCGCGGCTCGAAGCCGACGCTCTCAAGCGTCCACATGGGCGCGCCGTCGCCGCCTGTCCAGCGTGACCAGACGTCCTGGTGCGGGTCAATGTAGACCAGCATGCTGTACTCGGCCGCCTTCTCGACCACGGCGCGCACGTAGGCGAGGTAGTCGCGGTCGTAGATGCCCGGGCCGGCGTGCTCGATGGCCTCCCACGTGACGATGAAGCGCAGGAAGGTGAGTCCCCAGCGCCGCAGCCGCGAGAAGTGCAGGTCCGCGTCCTTGAGCGGGAACGGCCGGTTCACGAACGACACGCCCTTGGCGTCGTCGAAGAAGTCCGAGAAGTCCTGCTCGTCCGTGTGCCCGTAGCCGCACGGCAACTTGGACGAGCCGCCCAGGTTCACGCCGCGCAGCAGCGCTACGCGTCCATGCTGGTCCACGAAGTGGCCGTCGCGGATCGACAGGTGTGTTGCCTCGACCTCCGCCATGCTCCTCGTCCGCTACGTGTGCTGTGGGGTGTTGCGGATGCGACCGACGTGGTGAAGAGGGCGCCGGAGGGAGGAGAATCGGGAAATGGAAGCCACAGAGAGCAGAGGATTGCAGCAAGCAGGAGGAGAAGGGGCTTCTTCCTCTACTCGGGAGCCGCCACCTTGTCATTGAGTATCATCATGATCAGAGAACGTGGGGTGGGTAAGTGTCCAGGGCGGGGGGATGCGTTGTGATAAGGATACGCGTGGAGACTGTGTCAGTAGCCAAGTTCTTTTTATTTTATTATAAGTAAAATATAGAATAGACTTGATGTTAGTATGTAGTTCTGATTTGATTTATGTGTAGTGGTTTTTACTTTTTTGACAAAAATGATTTGTGGTTGAAGTTGCTGTGTCATTGTCGACGCCCCCTGGCGATGCAACGCGGACCGCGGCCATGCTGTCCACGTAGCACGGATTGCATTGCCGACGAACGCGACTGGGTGTGCGCGTGGCGGTGGCTGGGGAGGGCGGCGGGCCATTCCGCACTGGTCCGAACGCAGTGAACATGCTGGCTCTGCTGTGGACGCCTCGCTGTTGAGGCGCGTGTTGATGAACTTATGGTGGTCTTCTGCTTTGGTGCGGTTGGCGTCAGTGTGTACGAGAGCTGAGACCTTGGCGAGAGTTTGCTGAAGTGACGCGAATTATGGCGCCCATGCCATGTTGTGGTCGCCGCTGCAGCTATTTATATGGGCGAATGTGGCGACGGGCGGCCGGCCGTTGAGCGGGCCAATCCCCGCTTGGCAATGCAGCGAGGGCGTGAACCGACGCGCTCTGGGATAGCGAGCGACCCCTCCTGCCCAATCTTCTTCACCGCGAGGTTGGAGAGCGCCGCGTAGCGACAGCTCAACACACGCAAGGAGCAGTCGGTTGTGGTCGCCATGTACGTCGCCAAGCCCAAGCAGGCGCAGCGCACAAAGGTGATCGATCACCTTGACATGTCGAACCCTGAGGGCCATCGTCGCTCCATGCTCACCGTCGATGTCGTTCTGATCGGCCAATGGCTGGAAGCAGCAGGCACAGGAGACGGCGGCGCGCGCCAAGACTAAGAAAGGCCCGACGGTCGAGGAGTGCGTGGCCAAGCGCGACTTTACGGGTGCCGCGGCCATCCTCGAGTTCAACCTCAAGAGCGAAGACGCCACCGCTGCTTCCTCGTCCTCCAGCAGTAATGGGCCGCGCGGAGACGAGCGCCGCATGTCTTTGATGTGGCTTGCGTACGCGTATTTCCACCTGGGCCAGTACCAGCGCGCGCTGGACACGTACGACCAGGTGCGCGAGCCGCAGCCGGTCGAGCTCGCGCTCTACCGCGCGTGCTGCCTGTTCTACCTGCAGCAGTACAAGGAGGCGGCGCAAGAGGCCGCGCGCGGGCCGGCGGGAGCTCTGCAGACGCGCCTGCTCTTCCACTGCGCGCACAAACTCGGCGATGAGGACAAGCTGCTCGCGTACCACCAGCAGCTCTCGGACGGCAAGGAGGACCAGCTGTCGCTCGCGGCCATCCACTACCTGCGCAACCACTTCCAGGAGGCCACCGACATCTACAAGCGTCTGCTGCTTGAGCACCGCGACGATCTGGCGCTCAATGTGTATGTAGCCATGTGCTACTACAAGCTCGATTACTACGACGTGTCGCTCGAGATCATGCAGGCGTACCTGCAGGCGTTCCCCGACTCGGTCGTGGCCGTCAACGTCAAGGCATGCAACCAGTTCAAGCTGTACAACGGCGCGGCGGCCAAGGACGAGCTCAAGGCGCTGTCGGACCGCGGCTACGCGCTTGAGAGCAACGACCTGGTCGCGCACAACCTCGTCGTGTTCGAGGACGGTCAGCACGCGCTGCGTGTGCTCCCTCCTCTCGTGGACGCGCTGCCCGAGGCGCGGCTCAACCTCGTGGTGTACCACCTCAAGCACGACAAGCTGCAGGAAGCGTACGAGCTCATCAAGGACGTCGAGCCATCCACGCCGCAGGAGTACATCCTCAAGGGCGTCGTGCACGCGACGCTCGGCCAGGCCACGTCCTCGCGGCAGCACGTCAAGACGGCGCAGCAGTACTTCCAGCTCGTGGGCTCGTCGCCCACCGAGTGCGACACGATCCCCGGCCGGCAGTGCATGGCGTCGTGCTTCTACCTGCTCAAGCAGTTCGAGGACGTCAACATCTACCTCAACTCGATCAAGCAGTACCTGTACAATGAGGACGACTTCAACTGGAACTACGGCATCGCGCTGTGCCACACGGGCTCGCACACCGAGGCGCTCGAGACGCTGCTGCACGTGCAGCGCGAGGACTACCGCCGCGACTACTGCTACGTGAGCTGGCTGGCGCGCTGCTACATCCTCACGCGCAACCCGTCGGCGGCGTGGGACCTGTACCTGAAGCTCGACAACTCGGACGACTCGTTCAACCTGCTGCAGCTCATTGCGCACGACTGCTACCGCATGGGCGAGTTCCTGTACGCGGCCAAGGCTTTCGACATCCTCGAGCGCCTGGACCCGGACCCGGAGTACTGGGAGGGCAAGCGGGGCGCGTGCGTCGGCGTGTTCCAGCGTACGGTAGCTGGGAAAGCCACGCGCGTCGAGCTGGAGGAGGCGCTCGGCATCCTCAAGGCCAACAACAACCCACAGGTCGAGTACATCGTCCGGATCATCAAGAAGTGGGGCGCCGACAACAGCATTCCGCTGTAAGGCAAGCTTGCACGAGCCAGCCAGTCTCGAATACTATCTCGCAGATCTCTATTCTCGAATGAAACAATGTAAAGTCCCACACCCTTGATCGAATCCATCAAAGTGTCATGGAACCAACTCACATGATCAGTCGACGATGGGCGGTGGGGGTGACTTGGATCGCAGTTTGCGGAGTGTCCACGCGGCGATCAACGAGGCTAGCAAGTACAGCAGCGTCCTCTTCTCGCGGGAGTCGCGCACCCCATTGCGCCAGCGCAATATGCCGATCGCTGCCAAAAAGACCGCGAAGTGCTGCAAACGCTCCACCCACTTGTTGCCGCGGCGGCGACGAGAGATCGAGCCGCGCCTCGATCCCACTGGGATGACCTGGTCCTCTTGCACGGGTGCCCTGAGCACAAACCAGAACATACAAAAGGCTTAGCTACACACTCGGTGAACCGGGGAGTGCATGGTCATAGACGTACAGGTGGTTGTGCATAGCGTATCGACTGGGTGTCCGGCGGAACGGCGAGTCGACGGTCGCGCTACGCGAGAAGCCGCTGCCTTGCGAGGGTGCTGATAGGAACGCTCGGTTCTGGTTGTCGCGCAGGAACGACTGCATGTCCGACAACGAGTAGTTGCGATTCGACTGGGTCGAGTCATTGGACAAAACAGATTAGCGACCTTAACGACAAGACACGAATGTGCGGCAAAAACCTTACCTTGGTCGACACAATGTTGAGCGACTTGAGCAACGAAATCACATCCGAGTAGTCGTCGAGAAAAAATTCGGCCTTGGACGGCTTCTGCCCGACGGTGCACGTGAACACTGAGTCTGTACAACCAGAAAGGGGGATCAGTTCACAACTCGTTGGCGGTACAGTCGCCTCCCCGCACGCGAGCGCACCTTGCTGGAGCTCGCCTCTGGCCACCATGTCGTTCAGCTGCTCGAACATGAGCTCGTCGGCCACGTCGTCGCCGATGCAAAGCACAAACTCGGCCGGATTGCCTTCGTTCCGCATCGCCGATAGGATATTGCCAATAACACGACCCTTTCCGACGCTTGCAGGACGGACTTCAATGTAATCCTTTCCCTGGATGATGTTGAGCGGCCAACGCTGGAAATTTTACAGGTGAACCGTGTCAGGTCGCATCAACCTTGGAGTATCGATGCCACCAGCACGTAAAGTCAACGTACCGCAAACACTTCCTCGAGATGCTCCTTGAGCTCAGCTGCCTGCATCGCACCAAACTCGAAGTCTGACTTGTCGTAGCGAAACAGTACGGCGCTCTTACGAACTTCCAGCATCGACCCGTTTGTTCGGTCCACGTAAAGCTCGATGATCTTCTCAGCCTTTGACCGCCAGCGCTGCGTACTCTGCTCTGACTGGTAGATATCTCCTGGCCGTTCCCATGGCCTAAGGAAAAAATATTCAGATATGTCAAAGTGAGCGTAAGAATTTTCGCGACGCAAGTCATTGAGCCATAAGGCAGGCAGCGAGATTGCACGCACCGTCCAATGCGAGCATCGTTTCCGAGAACGGCCTTCCGCATGAAAAAGCCATGCTCTGCCACGAGGCCCAGACCAGGCACACTGCCGAACTTATCAGTAAGTAGCTCGCATTCGCATCCACTTACGATGAAGACTGTGTTGCGCGGGTCTTTGCACAGACGCTCGAGCGTAGACAGCGCGCTGAGCGGGACGTCTGGCCATTTGACTCCGATCATCTTCGATACGTCGGGGGCGAGCGTGCGGTAGTAGTCGAGGAAGATAGCGCGGGACTTGCTGGTTCGGTACCGCGGGGCAATCTCTTGCTCCGTCAATTTCTACGACAAGGATATCCAGTAACGCATAATTCGCGACGAGTTAGCGCCATTGGTTGGCTACACAATCGAAAGTGGACGTACCCGGAAGTTCGCGCTGACTTCCATGATCCGGAAATCCAGGCCGAATCCTGTGCCCATGTAGACGAAGGTTTCTTCCTTCTTGCGCGCATTCAGAATATCCGATAACACGCACTTCGCCCATCGCCGAGGGGGGTTGGAGGAAACGAACTGAAAGTCGCAGTCACGACGATGCTCTCGCTCCTTGGGCGCCATGTATACGGCGTCGCGAATCGAGTCGATGACTTGGTCCAGCTCCCACGGATTCACAGTGAGGGCGCCACTGAGCAAGCGAGAGCTGCCAGAGAACTCGCTCAAGATCAAAACACCTGCCGAGGTCCTTCAAAGGTAAGATCATAGCAGTGCGTCGTTAGATAATTTCAGGATCGATGCGTTGTCGAAATTCAAGTGGTTCACGTACTTGTGGGCGACGATGTACTCAAACGGAATAGTGTTGAGTCCATCGCGGAGAACCGTGGTGATTTGCACATCCGCAACTCGCCACAGCGCGATGCGCTCTTTGAACGGAAACTCCTCGACTTCTTCATAGTCCACCACGTCAAAACCCGCGCGCTCGCGATACTTTTGGTTGATCAGGTTGACGGCAACTTCTATCTCCTTCTTGCTCTGCTGATAATCTGTGATGCGGCCACGGCGATGGATACCCTTCTGGACCAGGACTATCTTGCCGACAAACTCGGGACAGCGCGTCAAAAACTGCAAGCAGGTATCATATACGGCATTACCAGGTAAGCGCGCTGTGGTTATCGGTCCAAAGCTGCTGCAACTTCACACAGCAAATGAGACTTACCCCATCAAACGCGAGAATCTTGGAGGGGATACCCTTCAGTCGTTCGACGGTGTCACAGCCGGCCATAATTTGCTTCCCGAGGTGCTTTTGACGAAGTTCGACTACTCGCTCGCGGACGTCCTCGAGCTCGAGCGTCTGCTCGATGCGCGCCGCATCAATCGCCATGTGGCTGCACGTTACAGCTACCCGTCGGCCGCCGTAGTCAATCCCAAGCTGCCCGCGCAGAATAGGCTTGTAGGTGAGACCGAGAATGCGCTTGCATGCCGACATGAAGTGGCGCGCATATTCAAAAAGGTGAAAGCCGATGTGGTCGGCGTTCAGCATTCCGCGCAGTAGCTCTTTCCGCGCTGACAGCGCCCGGAACACTTCGGATGAAGGAAACGGAACGTGGAGAAAGAGTCCAATGTTCGCGCTGCGGACCTTGCGCAGAATATACGACGGCGTCAGCAGAAGATGGTAGTCCTGCACCCAGATGATGTCTCCTGGCTCGTACAAGTCGCATATTTTCTATCAGACAAACATATGGGCGTCATGTGAGTGTCACGGCTTCACATCCCAATTTGTAAGGTCCTTACATTCGCGAAGAGTTGATTGACGTTGGAGTACGCGTGCCACGCGAGCTTTTGCAGATCTGGATTCCAGCAGGGCGTCGGTCCATCTTGCGATTTGTTTTCCGCATCCACAACGACATCAACAGGACTGTAAACGTCCACGACGTTGTGGAAGGTCGGCCACAGAGTCTGCTTGCAGTAGTCTTCGTAGTAGAGCTTCGCTTCGTCGGCACCGACGAACACGGGGTAGCAGTTGAACTGCTGGAGGAGCCGCTCCACCTCGGGTTGGTCCTCCTCCGGCACTTCCAGGTCACCCACTCGCCCGACAAACTTGATGTTGGCGCGCGCCGAGATCTCGTGGTGCGAGAACGTGTTCTGCGCTTCGATGACGCGGTCGCCCGCCCACTCCACGCGCCACTTGCCGCTGGTCGCCGAATCCAGCGCCGCGCCGGTGGCCCCATGACCGCCAGTGCTCGTGCTCACAAACAAGCTGCCGTCCGACTCAACGTGATCATCACAGCGGTGGACGTGCACAGGCAGCCGGTTCGCTGCGATGATCACGGGGATCGCGTTGGACCACGCCTCACCCGCGAGCTCCGAGTCCGACCCGGATCGCGACTCGTAGTCCATTTCTCGCCGCTCTCACCCTTCCTAGAGATCAAAACACGTCATACCCCGTTAGTTTGTTGTCGCTTCCACCCCTCACGGGAAGATGACGCTCCCGCCGTCGCACCAAAAAGGATCGCGCGCCTTTGCTGCTGCTCCACGGGGGTATCCGCGGCGCCAGATCTCACCAGCGACACCAGGAGAGCGACGTACTCACCGCCGAAGGCCCTCCCTTTCTCTCGTCTGTGTCTTCCTTGCTCCGCAAGCTCGTGCAGGCGGACGAATGAGAAGAAAGACACGCGCTCGCGTCCAGCACCTGCGCGGCCTTTCCCGAATTCGATTCTTGTCGTGTGTCCTTCAACTGGCAGTGGCAGTAAAAAAAACGGAAGCGCGGACGTTGATGCAACCTTCGGAGGACCTTCAATCGTGACGCGCGCGCGTCATGGAAGGGAAAGGGGAAAATGTTGCGCGATGGTGTCTCGAACAGCATGTGTTGCAACATGTCTCTTGCAACAAAAGCTCTGCGGATCACTGATGCAACACATGACGGAGAGAGCTCGAACATGCATAGATTGGATCAAGTACATAACGATAAGCAGCACCGACTGCGCCTATTGCTTACTCCTTCGAGGTGAGGGAGCCGAGTATCTGGTCGAAGATGAAGCCTACAGTGCGCTCGTAGTTGTCGAGCACGAACTCGGTCGTCGAGCCAATCTCCTTGGGCGACGTCCCGAAGTCCATGCCTTCGACGGCGGTGGGAGTGATGCGCACACACGCTCGGAACAGCGTCGCGTTGCTCGGGTCCTCTTCCAGTGGCTCGATCATGCACCTATCAACAACATCGAGCGCGTTAGAGAGTCACAGTAGCCACTCATACGTCACTGCGAATGTCCACGTACCACCCCTTTTGCTGGACTCGCTGCAGGGACGTGTGGCAGACGCCGATGCACTCCCACACGAACGTCAGTCTGTCGTCCTCCACGTAGCGACGCATGGCAACGTCGCCCTTAAGGCGCAACGGGCCTTCATCGCAATGGAGCTTGCACTCGCCGTAGAGGTCGTCGCCCTGGTTTTGGAAGACCTGCACATCACACAAAGCTCGTCAGCACAAAGGCATCAAAAACGGATTAACCATGCTATTGGACCTACCAGTTCAAACCCAACGTTAGGATCCGTGCCCTTGCCTTGCGACAAGAACTTCCACGCTTGTTCGCCGACGTGAAGAAAGCCGAACGGCATCTTTCGGCTCTCCACGATCTGCAGACACATGCGTGGCACGTCTCCGTCGCTTCGCATCTCCATATTGATCTTCCGGTTCCCTGCAAGAGTAGGTGGCGGCACACCTGCCTGCTGGAACATCGTCTCCATTGCATTGTACGACGAGGAGACGTTGCGGAACAGCCCCTTGAACCGCTCTTGGGTTGACGCGCCGTCGCGACCCCCACTAATCTTAGGCTCTGGTATGATTCCCAGTTTCTACAAGACAAACTCATCGACGTCACGAGCCAGGCAAGGAGGCATGGTGTGATAATAACCGCACGCTTACCCTGAGGTCCGGGCTCTTGGCCAACGAGCGCTGGAGCGACTTGACGACCTTGACCTGGTCGCGCAGGATCTCGCGCAGGCGCGCGTTCTCGCCCAGCGTCTTCTGCTTCTCCAGCATCATCTGGCTCGACACGCGCTTCCAAAAGTACTTGCCTCCAGGCTTGTTTACGTTCGATCTGTCGCTCAGGGCCTTGAGCTTGGTCTCCAACGCCGCAGCGACGCCGCGGAGGTGGTCCAGCTCGTGCTTGCGGCGCTTGCGGCTCGGCTTCGGCACGGATTCCGCCGACATGGAGAACACATCTGAGCGGTTGGGGCTGGGCGCGCTCGTCGAGGACGCCGACGGCGGTGGACTGCTGGACGAGGTTGTCGCCGTCTCGTCCGAGCCGCTGTCGTCTGGCGGCGCGAGCTGGTCCATGAAACTGGCGAACGCATCGTCCCCGTCAAATACATTGTAGTCCGGGACGACATCCACCGACGACTGCCACCCATTTGACGTGTTCGCCTCGAGCGCGCCGTCCTGGAGCACCACCACCACAAGCGCGAAGCGAACACAGCACGTTAGTCTCCGACAGAGGTAGCTCGACGGACGCCGCAATAACAGCGCGACACACTAACCGGTCGGCTCGCCAGCCCAGCGCGCGCGTTGCTGTCGATCTCCGACAGTACGTGCATCAGCTCGTCCTCCGAGAAGAGCGGCGTCGTCGTCGCGCCCGCCGCCATCATCTTGGTGTCCGCCGATCGCTCTCGCTTCTGGGGTCCTGCCGCTGTTTGAGGTCGGAGAACAGAGGCGTATAGCCATGTATACCCGTCGAACTGTGCAGCTCAGTCTGTCCTTCAAAGTGAGTCAAAGGCGTTTGACCAGTATACACAGAGTTGCAGGCGATACGTATATAAGTATACAACAGAAACAACATTCTTGGCTTGACATGCATTCGACTCCTGATTACTCTTGAACCCTTTCCTCCTTGCCAAATCCCTAAAACTGGCCAATCAAAATACCACAATTAGCAGCATCGAGAACGCGAACAACTTTAAGCGAAACGTCGCTCGAAGGTTGCGTGAAAATCCGTTCAACATGTTGATATTTGCAACACATGCCGTCTGACCCTTCGGAGAGCAGACACCTTCATAGTTCAAAGGCATACTTTGCGCAAGTCTATTTCGCATTACCACGATCGCATCAATAGTCGTGATGGATGCGCCGCCGGCGTTCCTGGTGGCGATCGTGCGCGCGCACCGGTGGTCTCCGGGCTGCGAGACGGGCGACGCAGACGCGATTCACCGGGATGAGGTCGACTTTTGCGCCCCGACGGCCGCGGATGAGGCCTCAAGCGGCAAAAGCGGCGCCGAAGAAGCCATCGCGACGCGCGCAGACCTGTTGGCGTGCGGCCGCCTCCTCATCTCGTCGCTGAGCGCGTCGTCCGTCGCCGGGGGTGGGCGCGGCGCCATACAAGATGGAGGCTTAAGTGACTCCGACCTGTTCGATGAGGAGGAAGAGGAGGTCTTCAACCGGGAATGGGACGCGATCGGCGCCCGCGACTGGAGCGTCGGGCACGTCGATCCCGACCGGGTTCGCAGTCCATTGTCTATCGGCTCGGGTGCGTCCGGGGGTGAAACAGGCGTGTCCTTCCGGCTGCCAAGACGCCATCAAAACCAGCAAGAGCTCTGGGGCATTGGTGTCGCGGACCCGGGCGTGCAGCGGCAGTTCCTGGTGCAGCAAGAGTCGCGCTTCCTTGTGCTGCTGTCCAACGTTCCGTTCCAGACCTTCCTGCGCTCGTTGCTCGAGGAAACAGCCGCGGGTTTCTTCAAGCAGCAAGATACGCTGCAAGACTTTGATATTCTTGAAGCGCTGCATCGCCGCCTGACGAGCAAGATCGACTTCGCTGAGCTGCCGTACCGCGAAATCCACGTTGGCCTCCCCGTTGTTCCTCTCGTTCGCTGGTTCCGCAAGGACATTATGGCCGTATTGCGCGTCGTGCTGCTCGAAGGACGTGTGGCGTGCTACTCATCGGACGCAAGCGCGGCATCAACAGCGTCGTTGGCGTTGCTGGCGCTTCTACCCGGTGTGCTCGCCGAGAGCGCGAGCTTCACGTCACGCACTATACAGGCGGTTATCTATCGGCTGCGTCGCTTCGGCATGCCGTTCTCGCTATTTCATGACGGCTTCGCTCTCCAGCCTTGCTTTGCGCCTGGTCAAGAAGAGGAAGTGTTCGCGTCCAAGGGCTTCCTCGTCGGCGCAAGCGACTCGCTGCTCCTCAGGAACCCCAAGGCGCAGCTCGATCTGATCGTGGACCTCGACATCCGACAGGTGGTTGTGTTCCCGACTCTCAAGACTGAGCACGCGTTTGGCTTTGGCAGCTCAGCTACGGCACTTGTTGACTCGATATTGCGCCGAATCGACAGTGCCAACCCGGAAACGAGCCACCGCGGAACTTTAATTGCCAGTAAGAGCCAATTGCCCGGTTCTGACGATAGAAGCAGTGGCCAGCATGATCATCTGCCAAACCGACTGGAGCGGCAGCAGTCGCGCGTGGGTGCCGCGATGGAATCGATCGAGTCGGACACAGACTGGGTCCTCGCCCAGTTCCAGACGTACTTTGAGCAGTTTCTTGAGGAAGGTTTCCGGGGTTTATTCGGATCTTCAAGTAGTGGTGACGGCGCGACTGACGACAACAACAGCACAAGTAGTAGCAGCCATTACGATCCGTACCATCCGTCGATCCGGACACGACTGGAGGACCTGGCGGCACCCGTGTTCGGCGAGCACGCCAAGTTTTACGCGGATTATGGGCGCGCATGGACCCACGCGTGGCAGCAGACACACAACTACAGCAAGTGGCTCAGTGCGCACCGGCTTGAGAGGCGGCGGAGCACAGTGGTCGTGCCGACACCGCCACCTCAGGAGGGGCACGCGACTTACACATATCCAAACGGCGACGAGTACGACGGTGAGTTTGTGCGTGGGAAGCGGCATGGGTTCGGTGTGTATGTCGAATTTGTGACCAAGAACCAGTACGAGGGTGACTGGGAGCGCGACGAGCGCCATGGGAAAGGTGTGCTAACTTCTAAGGCCAGCGGATACATTTATGATGGTGAGTGGAGGCGCGATATGCGCTGCGGCCACGGGCACAGTGCCCTCAAGAACGTCGAGACCTACACGGGCGAGTGGCTGGACAACTTTTTCCACGGCATGGGCGTCTACACAAATGCGGACGGCGACGTATACAATGGCGAGTGGCATCGCGGGGTCAAGCACGGTGCTGGAAAGCTGACCGTTGCGCGCCGAAGGAGAGAAGACGAGTTTGAGGGCGTCAAGCAGTATACTGGCGAGTTCGCGAACGGGAAATTTCACGGCATGGGCGCGTGCGAATACATGGACGGCACCGAGTACTCTGGCGGGTTTCAGGACGGCAAGCGGCACGGCAATGGTGTGCTCGTGCGCCCCAATGGCGACCGGTACGACGGTCAATGGTGGAAAGGCTTTCGCCACGGCGAAGGTTCGGCATATTCTGGCAAATCGGGCATCACGAAGGAGGGCACGTGGCAAAAGGACGCCGACGTGGATGGGACGTGGTTTATTGTGTATCAGAACGGTGACAAGTACTCGGGCGACTGCCGTCGCGGGCGTCCGTGGGGCGAGGGAGTGTGCAAGTATGCGAACGGGTCATCGTACTCAGGGACGTGGGCAGATGGACTGCGTGAAGGCTTTGGCGTGTGTGTGAACCCGGACGGCAGTATGCTGGAGGGCGAGTGGAAGAACAGCGTGTTTGTCAAGTCGATGCGTCGACCGTCGCGGTTTGTCGACATTCCTCTGTCGACGGATGGCCAGCAACACGAGCGTCGCAGCTCTTTTTCTGTGTCGTCCTCGTTGTCGAGTAAATGTGACGATCCAAGCGTAAACCACCCAGTGGATGGCCATCATGTGCGCGTATACCCGAATGGCGACGTGTACGACGGCGAGTTTCGTGACGGTAAGCGGCACGGGTTCGGTGTCTTCACCGAGCGCGCGACTGGCAACGTGTACGAAGGCGAGTGGGATCGCGACATCCGCCATGGCAGCGGAGTGTTAACCTCTGGGCTGAAAGATTTCATCTACGACGGACATTGGGAGCGGGATGTACGCCAAGGGTACGGCCACTGCGTGATCCGCGGATGTGAGACGTACAGCGGTCACTGGAGCAACAACCAGTTTCACGGCACCGGCAAGTACATCGATGCAGAAGGCGCCGTGTACGAGGGCGAGTTCGCGTGTGGTAAGAAACACGGCATGGGGAAGCAGGTGTCTTCTTCGGGTGGCCAGAAAGGTGGCGTGTCGTACAGTGGCGAGTGGCATGAAGGCGTGCGTGAAGGAATTGGCGATGCCGTGTTCGCGGACAGCTCGACTTACTCTGGCGGTTGGAGAAACGATCTCCAGGACGGCGAAGGGACGTTCGTGTCTGGTCAAAGCGGAGGTGAAAAGTACGTGGGTCAGTGGCGGTGCGGGCGGCGTGAAGGCGCTGGCGTGCTGACAATCGCCGCGTCTGGTGTCACGAAGGAAGGCGAGTGGGTGGCCGATGAGCCCGTGGACGGTGACTGGACCATCACATTCCCGGACGGCAGCAAGTTCACAGGCGAGTGTGTCAAGGGCCGGCCACATGGTCGGGGCGTGTGCAAGTATGCGAACGGCGACCTGTACGATGGTATGTGGGTGGACGGCAAGCGGCATGGCACAGGCACGGGCTTCTTCGCTAACGGCGAGAGCTTCGTGGGCGACTGGGAGAACAACCACGTGGCGCTAAACGGCCGCGGCAAACTGACGCTACGTGACGGCACCGAGCATGTATACGCCAAGTGAAAAGCGGACAGTGCTGAAGCTGCGGATTATATTGAAGACGTTGTCTGCGCGTATCAGCCATGGAAGCAACAAGTTGCTTGGCACTACTCGCGCGTGGGGCTACAGGTGTTCTTTTTCGATGTTGCGCCTCGGTCTCTCACTGCCTAGAAATGCGAGAGCTCGAGGAATGACAAGGGATTGTGCTTCGGCTTCCCGTAGAGCACCAGGTCTCGGACGAATCCAAGACCCTCCGTTTTGGCGTAGAGGTTGTCTCTGGTGAACGGGCGAATGCTCTCCATCAGACGACGCGGAGGCTCGCTGGTACCTTCTCCGTTTGCATTTGCGACCGCCACGCAGATCCCTAGCAGCATGACGGCGATGTGTTAGACATCACGGGAGACAACACGTGTGAGTCGGGGGGTGAGCTCACGTTGAAATTGCCACTTGGGCTCGTTGAACAGCAGCCAATATGTGGAGAACGCGCAGACGCCGTGACACATCGAGTACGGGACCGGGAACAGCTTGGATCGCCCCTTTTCGTCCGTGGCGCAGTCAGTCGCGTTGAAGACACGTCTGTCGTCGAGCCACATCTCGCACGGACCCTGCCCAAGCCACACACCAAGCAAGCAAGTACGTATGAGAGGTTGAGCTGATCCGCAGTCACTCGTGTAGCATCCTCACGTGGGTCGTTCCGTTCTGCTTGAGCCGGATCGAGTTCATCTTGCGCACGTCTATGGGCTCGTTGCGCAGCTTGACGTCGCTGCATTCGAAGTTGAGTCTGTCCGCGATGTCGCGCAGGCTGGTGAAGTTGGACCGGGGCAGCGCGTCCGCAAACGCCTGCGTGCTGTTGACGGCGCTAGCGCTCCACGTCTTGTTGAGGAACGCCGGGTCGATCTCGGGGCTGATCTCGAGGACGTTTCCGGGGTTCTTGAGCGTCGCCGCCGGTTCCCACAGGAATGCGCAGGCGCTGGGCAGCAAAACCAACACCGAGAGCGAGCTGAGAACCGCCATGACTGCAACAAACGCCAGAGATAGAAGCCAGCGGGGTGCTTGCTGTCGAGGAGGCGAGTCGGAGAATGAGACGCATGCAGGTTGTCTGCATAGGTGGAGCGGAGGAACAAATAAGTCGACGAGCCATCGGAAAATGCAGCGAGCAGCATAGTGAAAGTAAGTGAAGTGGGATGGCAACTAAGAAGACGAGCCACCACTATACTTCCTCTCGCTTCAACTAGAGCCACCTGCAGCATTACGTATAACAACATATTTTGTACATAAATATCAACATATACCTGCATTAATACATACTATTCAACATGAAACGTTGCGTGTCTGCAACACATGACGCGCTTTCCCCTTGCCAGTCAAAAGCGAATCCTCCACTTTGGTGATACCCATGATGCTGAGGTCGGGGCGCGGTCGCGGCTGTCGACGGCGCTGGCTGACGATCGCGGCGGCCGCAGACTCGCTCATCAGCTATGGCGAGCGGGTGCTGCGCTCTGCCGACCCGCGCGACAAGGTGGCGCTGACCTTCGAGTGCAAGGAACGATGGGACGCCGGCGAGCTGCCCGTTTTCTCGGGCGCGCGGTGGTCCGCGAACGCGCCCGACCAGCCCGCGCGTGACGCCGAACCCGAGCTGCTGCCGCCCAAGCTCATGCCGTCCACAAAGCAGCTGCAGCAGCGTACCAGCATCTCCGTAATCATGCTGCACGCGCTCGCGCACATTGAGCTGGGCGCGATCGACAACTACTGGGACACGATCGTGCGCTTCGACCCGGACAAGCACAGCCTGCCACGGGAGTTCTACGACGACTTTTTGACGGTCGCGAGCGATGAAGCGCGCCACTTTCGCATGGTGGACAACCGCCTCCGCGAGATCGACGCGTACTACGGGTGCCTCCCGGCGACGCGCGCGCTGCTCGAGCACGCGTCCAACACGGCGGTGGACTTGGCCGCACGTATCGCCGTCGTGCCTCTCGTGCAGGAGGCGCGCGGGCTGGACTCAGGTGACCGGCTCGTGCACAAGCTGCAGTCCACCGGCGACCGCAAGTCCGCGGCCGTCGTCAAGCAGATCGTCTGGGAGGAGCGCAACCACGTGCGCTGCGGCATCAAGTGGTTCCACCACATCGCGCGCGTCCAGGGCCGAGAGACCGACCCGGTCGCGTACTTCCACGAGCTGGTACTACAGTTCTTCCCTGACGGCCTGCCTGGCCCGTTCAACGTCGAGGCACGACTGGCCTCTGACATGGACGCGAGCTGGTACCAGCCCCTCGAGAGCAAGGCCCGATCGTACCCATCCACACAGGAGTCTACTACCCCCGCCCCCCTCTCTGGGAGCGGGGCTTTCACCACTCAGCCGGTGACAGGAGAGACCACGCAAGCGTCTCGCATGGCTGCGTTCGCGGCCAGCAAGAGGAAGGTCGTGTTCGCTGGGTCCGTGTGGCCCGAGCGCACGTCGTCAGCCGCAGGTGTACGAAGCGCCGATCTGATCTCCATCTTGCAAGAGCAGGGCTTCCAGGTGCTGTGCGTCTCGCCCAGTCGGCTCAATGAGCACACAGAACGGCTTCGTCACGAGAGTAACGTCGAGTGCGTTCAGGCCGACGCCAACTCGGACGCGTTCCAGAAGCTGCTGCTGGAAACGTCCCCTCAGATAGTGGTGTTTGACCGCTTCATCGCCGAGGAGATGTACGGCTGGCAGGCCAAGAAGTACGCGCCCGAGGCGCTGCGCGTGCTGGACTTGCAAGACGTGCACTTCCTCCGCAAGGCGCGTGAGCACCTAGTCAAGAAGCAGCACCAGGACGTTCCGTCGGTGCTAGCAGCAGGCTACGATGTGAACGTGGAACCCGTCGAGAAGCAGGTGATCCGCGAGCTCGCGTCGATCCACCGGTCCGACCTGACGTTGTTCGTTTCGGACTTTGAGCACGAGATGCTCGTGAACCGTTTCCAGATTCCTGACAGCTTGTTGCACCGCTGCGACTTCTTCTACCCGAAAGCTGACGCGTCCCAGGTTCCCTCGTTCACCGATCGGCAGCACATCGCCTTCATCGGCAGCTTCAAACACCCGCCTAACGTGGATGCGGTGGAGTGGACGCGCTCGAGCATCCTGCCGCTGTTCCGCTCGCTACAGAGTTCTGCCTCCCTGCCGCCGGAAGTTCACGTCTACGGCTCGTACGGAGCGGCCGGTCGCTTCTTGAAGATGGACGACCCAGTGCGCGGGTTCCGCATGAAGGGCTTTGCTCCGAATGTGCACGACACGCTGCGCTCCTACCGCCTCACCATCGCGCCGCTGCGGTTCGGCGCCGGTATCAAGGGCAAGATCGCTGATAGCTGGTTCACGGGCACCCCTTGCGTCTCCACGGGCATCGGATCTGAGGGAATGACTCGCGGCGACTCGCAATGGGGAGGCATCATTGCTGACACCCCCGAGCAGCTCGCCGCTTCCATGCACGAGCTGTACCACAACCAGCAGCGCTGGACGGACGCGCAGAGCGCCGGCGTAGACCTGAGCAACTCACTGTACAACCGCGACACCAACGCCGAGAAGTTCCTGACGCGCCTGGACGACGCATTGCGCCTGAAGACTGCAAACCGCGCGCGCAATTGGACGGGCGCCATCCTCTGGTCCGAGCGCTATCGCACCACCGAGTACATGTCGCGCTACATCCGCGCCAAGAACAACGCCACCTCCGATTATACAGAAAGTAGGTCTTGAACAACGAATAATGTCTTGAACTATTATATGGAATATATAGGTTATTACTTTATTTTTCTTCAGGTCGCAAAAAACAAAGATAGGCTGTACTGACATAACAAGTTATCCTAAAACATTTTTGAGCATTCCCAGGCGATCCCTCAGTACATTTTTAAACTTGATTTTTGTATAATAAAAGGTTTTCCAGCCGATTTCGTTAATTGTACTAGTTTTTATAACTGAAATATACTGATATATGTTTATTACTGATATGTTGACGAGACTTTGATAAATTAGTGACGGTTATAATTGTGATGACAATATATTTATGAACAACGATATCGTCCACCGCATTTATATTTCCTGATAAATAAATGAAATGCGTAATGATATCGCTCTTAGTGTAACCCGGTGGTGTAACCCTCTCACCAAGCTTCCCCCCTTCTTGGGCGCCCACGAACAGAGCGCGCTCAGTATTGGAAAAGCGGAGGCGATCGACCGACAGACCGACGCTCGGTCTCTCACTCATTGGCAGCGGTAGCGATGTCGCGCAAAGAGCGCGCCAGGGAGAACGTGGCGGGCGAGCGGTATGACACGAACGCCATCCAGATCGAGCCGTCGGGCGGCGCGCGCGTCAACAGCAACGGCTACCTGTGCCCCGACCAACTCGTGCTGCTCGACGGCACCATCGTCACTGGCGACTTCGTCTCCGCAGTCGTCTTGTAGGAAGACCCTCTGTTTTTCGCGAGAGTGGGATATATGGTATAAAAAACTTAGCAGTTAGCGATGATGTGTAATGTACATAATCTAGATACACTGTCACCACAGTAAACCCATTTTGACCTGTAGCCATTTTCAAATATGAACTTTAGGAAACCAGTTCCTTTACAATTTCATCAGAATGCATATTTTGCAATTATAAAGCAAGTGCCACTTTCACAAGCAACTGAATGCCCGGGAAGGACGAAAAGGACGATGGAGACGCTGGCGCGGGGTCGTCAGCGGTGGCGAAGGGCGGCGTAAAGCGGCGCCGCGCTGCGTTCGTGAGTACCGCGTCGACACTGCACGCCCGTGCGCTGTTTGCGTCCACGCGTGATGAGCTGTTGGACATCCAGGGGGAACTGGAGGCGCTCGCAGAAGAGCGGTGCGCGCTGATCGCAGCGGACGCGGCCAGCAACAGCTCAGCGGCGGCAAGGACCACGTCGACATCTAAGGCCGTGCTGCACCTACTGCCACCTAGCATCAAGAAGACCTGAGGCAGCTTGGTGGTGCGCTTCGCCGTATAGCGCGGCGGCTGCCGTCGAGACCGCGATAAGTGACGCATGTACTGACACAAGTACAATTACGAGCTGTTAGATTGTAATTGTCGTTAATCCATTAATAATTGTCTCTATTATTGTGTACAATTATAAAAACTATTTTGCGATCGAGTTCATCGGATGATGGAGATGATCCTGGCGGGGCCGATGGCGGCGGATGATGCCGGCGCCCCCGCGCGGCTGCAGGACGAGCTGCTACAGTGCTGGCTGGCGCGTGCCATTGCACAGGTGGTGGAGCGTGCGGCCGTCGCGCGGGGCGTCTCGTCAGTCGCGTTCGCATGCATCGGTCCGCGCGACGATCTCCACCATGCGACGCAAGCCGTCGCGCAGTTCGTCGCTACGTTCGTCATAGATGCCTCGTTTTCGCGGCAGATCGGACGCCAGTGCAATGAAAATGCAAGCGTCTGGGTGGAGTGCGAAGATGTACCGTGCGTGGACGAAGTGGGACAAGTGGCGCGTCATCCAACTGACAGCAACACGAAGAGGATGCTGGTGGTCCTGACGCGAGCCTTGGACCATCGCCTGAGCGAGTCGGAGAGCACTTCACTCTTGAACAAAGGTTTCGAGCTGGTGCTGTTCGTGACAAGGACGGACGCATTAATGCCAGATGCAAGCCAATCGTCGCCCAGATGGCCGTGGATGTGCGCGCTTGTCGACCTTACGCATCGGCCGGACGATGAAGATACGGTGCTGTTCCTCCAGCATCCACTGGACCAGCTCAACATGCAGTGCGGATGGCGCATCGCGTTTGAGGTTCTCTCCTGGATCTCGTGCGACTCGACTGCGCCAAGATCAACAGCTGGCGGAGCTGAGCAGGACCTCGAGCCGCTGTTCATGACAGCGAGCCAGCTGCCGTTCCAGCTCTTGCTGCTGCTGCTGCGCTGGAGCTTCTTCCACCCGTCGGTCGCTCGCCTTCTCGGCAAGAAGCTGGAGCGGCAGCTGGAGCTCACGCCTGCCTCCCGCACTCGCCGCGACGTGTGGAACGCACAGCAACTCGGACGGCAGCTCTGGCGGCACCTGTACCCCGATGAGCCGAGCGACGGCACCAAAGTCAAGCTCTCGACCCGCACGGTAGTGAGCGCTTCCTCTGTGAACTGTCTGACTGCAGCAACTGCTGAAGAACAGCACGCATCGGTCTCGCCGTCGATGCCGAGCCTGGGTCGACTGTCCAAGTGCCAGTTGTGGGACGCCCAGAAGCAGTTCTATCTCGACCGAGGCATTCAGGCGTGGAGCTCTGGAGTCATTCCTTTCGGCGTATCGAGCAGCTCGTTCATCACCGCCACCTATGCAAGTAAGTCAGTAGCCTTGTACTCGACACACCACCCGCTGTTCTTCACTAACACTATGACACAACGATTGACTCCACGACTATTTCTACAGGAGTAGCCGTGGACTTTTTGCTGAGTCAAGAGACCGCTCTACAAGACGAGTACGACGACTATGCACCGAACTGTTATGTGTGGGAAGCCGCGAGCGGGTCGTGCAAGTTTCTGCACAACTTTCTGCTCCACTTCTATGCTGAAGTCGAGCGTCACTCGGCTGCTTTCCAGCGTCGGAGGCTCGTACCTCTTGTGGTGGCGAGCGACCTCAGCGAGCAGGTGTTGGAGTCGCGCATGCGCATGCCGTGCTTCCAACCTTTTCTACAGCAGGGCAAGCTTGAGTTTGCGCGATTTGACACTGCGGCGTTCGTCTCGGAGCCGAATGCAAGGCAACTGTGGCTCAAGAACTCGGGGCGCGCGTGGAAACCAGGATCCGACGGCCCGCTCTTCCTCATGGGCAATTATTTCTTCGACTCGCTGCGCACCGACGTGTTTGCGTTGACGAAAAGATCACCAGCAGCGACAGTTGCAAGCTCAATCAGCACTGAGGGGAGCACCAAGTCGATCGGCGTGGCGCCATCCACAGACAAGTGCTATCTCGTGCACGAAGCTGCAATTGATCGCAACACTTCGTCAATCGCAGAGATGGATCTGGTCCTTCGAGCGCCAATCGAGGTTGCCGCCAGCGATTCGGTCGAGTTCTTCAACGACGAGGTGGCGAACGCGGTTTTCCGTCGCGTCATCAACGAGTTTTGCAAGGGCGATATCAGTGACGCAGACCACCCGAGGTCAGCGTTGGTGTTATTCCCAACTGAAACGATCACGTTCCTCTCAGCGCTGTTTGAGAACAGTATGAATGCGTCATCAAATCGTCACGCGATTGCTCTGGTCGCTGGTGACGCTGGGTTTTCATTCCGAGACGCGATCCCGAGCGCGTTCCTGACTGAACGGAGCAGTGAAACGAGGTTAGACTCGTCCATCGGCGGCTTCAGCCTGGAGCTCCCGCAGTTGTCGCCACACCCGGACTGCTTCTGTCTCCCCGTCGACTTTGAGATCTTCCGGTTCGTGTTCGACGCCCTGGGAACAATTAGGACGAGCGATAAAGTGTCAACGGCTGCTCAGACGGCGTCCACGCTCGCGAGCGACACGTTCGACGTGTTCTACGCCACGTTTGTCCCAGCTCCTCCAGCAACAGCTCTCGGACCAGGACGCAACCCAGGCACCGAACGCTCACACGCCAGCTTCCACCACGAATTTACTTCGTTCACACCCGGTGACTGCGACCTGCTGTGGGGCATGATAAGTATCGATGACGGCGCGCGGCACTTGTCGACAGGCACTCTGCTCGCGCTGATGGCTCAAACCGCGTGGGACTTCGACCTGTTCGTGGCCGTTCAATGGCCGCTCATTCATCGATGGCGCGATCAACTTACACACGGCGCCGAACCGCTGCGGACGCAGCTAATAACGGCCGGCGTTCAGTCATGGAGGACGTACTACGAGCTGGAGGATTCGATTGAAGGGGATGGTGGCGATAGGACGCACAACACTCGTCTGATTGTTCAAGTCGCACGTTGGTTTTACGGTGAGTCTCCTGGCTGTGCTCCCTTCACATGTCGGCGTGTATAGACTAATCACTGTCTCCGATGTACAGTCTTGCAGGCGTACGAGGTTGCACTAGGAGTGCTGAGGCAGTGGGAATCGGATGGCCACGAAGACAAGGCGAAAGTCAGCGTATTCTATCTGCTCGGGGTGAGTGTTGGATGTCCGTGAAGATCTCGCAACTAGTCTAGTTCGCTGACAATTTCTCCACTGTAGTTGACGTACGCTCAACTGCAAGACAGCTGGAAGGCCCTGGCGCTCTTCCGCAAGTGTGCTCGGCTGGCGCCGACCCGTATCAAGTTCCAGGCCAGGATCGCCGCGACGCTGTTGGAGCTTCAACATCTTCGATATGGCCCTCAATCATAAGAGCAACACCGTGAAGGCGTACTCACACTCCACCTTGTGACTTGAGCGGCGACAACGGGTGAGGACAACGTCGAACCGAGATGTAAGCTGGTGTTCATTGTGAATTTGTCATCGGCCATGTTGTTTCATCTACCGATGAAAAACTTGAGAGTAGAGTGTGGAGGTTGATTGTGTGAAGACTGATAAAGAAAAGTGATTTGAATAAAGTACGAAAAAAGGAATAGCGGCTCATATCGCTCCATCCACTCACGCTGCCTTGGAATAGGAAACAGCGGACGTTCATCAATGAGGGGGACGAGGCATCAAAAGAGAGCCAAGTACCAAACCCACCGACATCCCGAGTCAATGAATGAAGCCA
>JAASGW010000258.1:0-39664 GCA_023334395.1 Phytopythium sindhum
ACGGGGTTACACGTACAGTACAGTATGACACTGTACCGTACTCTCTAGAGAGTAGTGTGCGGCACACTACTCTGAGTTCGGGTACTGACGGAATAGTGTAGCACACACTATTCCCTGCACACATCCGCACAAGCCATCCATGGCTGTGCGCGCTTCCCATTGGCCAGCAGCGGGCACTGCTAGCCAATAAGAGTCGTTCATTTAGGGTGCGGCGCTCGTGGCCAACCACGAGCGCCTGTCACAATGCATACACTAGATTTAGGAGGTTAGGATCCTGCGCCAAGCAAGCGAGGCGCTAAACAACTAATACAGTTCTCATTTTGACACAAAGTTCCTGGTTCCTTCTTTATTATAGCACTGTACGGTGAACCGTACAGTCTATAGTTAAAGCAAGTCAACGGTTCCTCGTACACGCGCACGTGTACGCCGCATAACTGGCTAGCCCAGTTACATCAGGGACCGCGTCCACCTCGCCGATGTCGGCGCGCTGAGTCATCAGGAAATGGATCCGCTTGGCAGAGCGCACCTCCGGAGGGTATGTCGGGTTCCCGGTAGGGATCCGCGAACGACAAAGGCCGGCAAACTTGCGTCGAATGGACTCTATAGTCCGATGGAACTGGCCGAAGTGCCGATTATGGATGTTTAGCACCAGCTCCCACTCGTCGCACCCGATTGGGAGATGCTCCTCAAGCACTTCCAGCAGCGCCTTCAGTTCATCTGCCCCAAATCCAATGCCGCGGCCTGAAGCGATGCGCTCCATACGGGGCGTCGGTCGTGCCGGGTTCACCAGGGCTTGAAATGGGGAGGATTTGGAAAATGCAATTTTCGGAGGAGATATAGATTGACGGAGGTTAAGATGACTGGTGGACTGCGCCTTCACTCTCGGCCAGTCTTCTCATTTGACAACTGGTCCCGGTGAATCAGATGGCGCGCCGTATTATTTTTCTCCAAAGGCATTGCAACGTCGAGCATTTTTTGTAATCTGGGCGTTGCAAAACACACATAGACCGTCCGTATATGCGTCGCATTTGCAATTTGTGATTTCAGGGGTCACCCAGTCTATCCAATAGACCTAACAACATATAGTATTGTAATTATTTATATTATTGTAGGCTATTTTAACGGAATACTCTGGCACGTGCTGTCAAGACCCGTGGCACGAACCCAATCGTGCTCATCATTCGCACCTCAAAGTGCCTTTAGCCAATTATATAGCGTTTCCTATGACATATTTATGCAATTTCATTAATCTGACCCACCACTCTCAGTCGAAGAGGTCATATGCCGCCTCACTCGAGTCAAGTGGCACATAACCTTAATCCACCCTCGCTGCACCCGGCGCCATGAGCTGGCTGGCGGACTTTGTCAACGGCGATGTGAGCGACGACGCGCTGGCCGCCATGCTGGACGGCGGGTTCGACATTGACCTGTCTTCAACTGACCCGGCGCTGTGGACGCCGTACCCATCGTCTCCGAGCGACAGTGTCAACAGCTCTTCCCGATCAACCACCGATTGCACCGACACGGCGTCCGACCATGGGACTGAATGGAGCAGCGCCAGCAGCAGCGGACTAGCATCGCCGCGTTTGAAGACACCGCTTGACAAGGAGGCGGCTCGCGTTGCAACCAACCACGCGCGGCTCTACCGATACTACCGCTCGCAAGGCGAGCTGGTTGGGCTGCGTCGCAAGGTCGCGGAGCTCCAGTCGCTCCTGGAGAAACTGAAGAAGGAGGACGCGCGTCCATGCTCCGCGTCGCTACAAACGGCTCCATGTCCTTTTGTCGACGACGCAGGTGACGAGATCAACCTGGACGGTGATGCGACTCTAAAGAAGACCTCGCGGTCTTTATCTATGCGCTCGAGTGGGACTTGGAAAGAAGCAGCGATGGAGGAACACCGGCGGTTGCAGCGCGCACAAGCTGCAAGAAGGAAGCTCAAACGATTGCTGCGCAGTTATGAGAACAGCAACGAGAATTTCATCAGGCAGCTGTCATCGGGACAGGTTGAGACCGGTCACGACGACTCTACACCAATACCCAGTCTGGTGCCCCCGCTCCTGCCTGGCGCAGAGACGATGGAGGCTTTCACGATCAGCGGCATCATCATTCTTCGGGAATTGTACCACATCGCATGCAGCACGTGCGGCATTTCTCCTGCAGCTTCCGTCCCCTTGGGCAAGTCCGGTGGGAAGCTCGCGTATTCGTTCCTTCTCGGAGCCAACTTTGAGTCCGGCTGGAGTCGCGAGTACACCTTCCCGCAAGGCGACCCGCGCAACATCGCGGCAATGTGGCTTCGTGGTGCGCGCACACAGGGACCGCGGAAGGAGATCTTTCGTACTAGTATGAAGGTGAGTGGACGATGACTGGGACAGAAATCTAAACAGTTCTAACGCTTGATTGTGCGACTTTCTCAGACCCATGAACTCGAGCACGTGTGCTTCGAGAGAAAGTTTACATGGAGGTTAGATGCCCTCCAGCGCGCCACGACAGTTGATCTGGATGGCGTAACGATGATGCAGATGGTTGAGGCAGACGACCACGTCATAGTTGTTTGGGCAGTCTCGTTCCACGCGAACACCATGGACGCCCCTCCGCCTCCATTCTTTCGCGCAAGCGGGTGGATGATCTTCCGTGTCTCACCCGATGGAACCGTCAGCTGCCGTACCTGTGCGCGTGTACACAATGCTCTACTTCACTCGACAGATCGGGAAAGCGTCGAGCGACAGTCGGTCGTGAACGCATGGACAGAGTTGCAGCAGGCCAAGCAGCGAAGGATGTGGAATCGGTTGCTATTAGTTGTATAAATCCGCGTCATATATGCAATCGTTCTTGCAATGGTGATCCGCAGCCCAGCTGTCGAGTTCTCAACCAAAGTGATATTTCGTAATGCAATGTTCAAGGAACTGACAATGCTCAGGTGAATGCAAACAGCGCATTCAGGCACACGGGAGCCGCCATCAAGCGTGTATACGACAGTATTTGCGATGCTCAAACTACAGCCAATAACTTGGCCGAGCAGCAATCATTAAGTGCAGCGAAGCGCCTCGGAGCCGCATGCTCCCGCTAAATGACTGGATCCATCGTCCATCACTAAGCCATGCACTACTGTACGCCGACCTCTCTCATTATTCCATCACTAACGCGTCGATGCTCACACGGGTGCAATTATCGACTGCTGATCGCTCGTTAACCGTTGCACAGCGAATCAAGCTCGGAAACCATCATACGACTCTAACAAGATGACGCCACTGACACAAATCTATCTCATGGTCTCAGCAAAAAAGAACGTAGGTGCAAACGGATCGACAAAGTCGTCGACCAGAGCGATATTGAATCGTGGCTCAGCCTGTTTCGCTTAGCGAATTCTGCTACAACTGCGTTGGAAATCAAACGCATCGTTGCATGGGTTCTACGAGCGGAGAGCTAGAGGGTCAAGCTTATTATCAAAACTGCTGAAGATGCCCGTCATAAAGAGTCGCTGTGGCTTTCTCGGTGTGGTGTTTTCGTGCGTCTCGACGGAAGGAACAAGACAACAGAGTCGAGGAAAGCGACCCCCGAGGAATGTGCTTGACTTGTTGGCTTCTAGAGTGAGAGCAGGGGCGCGACCGTCGGCCTTGCCCTTTGCTCCCGCCTGTCTACTAGCGGTTATATCTATCTGGAGATCAGCATCAACCGCAAGTACTCGTTGCAGTCCTTTCCGACCACGGTACTACGGCAATGCCTTTCCTCTGAGTGTTGTTCACTTCAACTACTAGGATCATTACTCTTAGTGCAACGCCAGTCGCTGCGAGAGCTTGAACGCTCTGCAGTCGATGTCACACTACACTCGGCTAGTTTACTCTTTCCGTGCGGACCTACACAGACGATGAGTGACTACACTCGCAGGGAGGCGCGCTGCACGTCGCGGTCATTGGTACGCACCGTGTTTGCCCGGGTGTTGATCGCCAAGTTCGCGTCGTTGGCGTTCACTGCTGCACCCTTTTCAAGCATGGTACCTTGACGCTCTACTGGGGTCAGCATCGCATCAGGACCGTGGATACGATAGTGCGCGTGGGCAAAGCATGACTGCACATCGGCCTCTGTCCTTTTTGTGACAGCGATCGATGCAGTCGCTCGGAACAACATGGCGGTCTCAGAGGCGTTGTAGACCGTTGATGTGCATGCCGCGATCCAGAACCCCTCATCTTGGCGTTTTTCGAACACCGTGATGCATGTGGCCTTCCCCTTCCGGCTGTGTATTTTGTTCAGCATCGACCACTTGCATATCTTCTCGATTCGAGGTATCACTCCTTCGTGTACCTGTGCTCAAGCGTCAGGATCACGCACATTTGTCAGTGACCCTCGATTAACCCTCTTTCAAGCTTGTCGCTTACCCCGACAGAATCCTCGGACGAACCAGGCAGGACCTTTCTTTGCTGGAAACTTCCCCACTACAGATTTCCGACGCTGCGAGGGTCTCTTCGCGGGATCGGAAACAATGTCGTCCACTCGAGCAGTGGCTTGGAGCGCAGGGCGGGTTCAGACGCGCTGGCCCAGTCAAACGTATCGACTGTGGAAACGAAGCTGCCGGTCACAAAGGCGTACGTTTCGAGGTAAAGTTGCCAGAGGACTTGGGATATAAAGAGAAATATCTCACGATTCTAAAATTATTACTTTTGTCAAATATCGCTTTTTAGTTTCTCGATTTCGACAAAAAATCTTCCTGGGGTCGGATTGTGGCCCACATTGCTGGTGGTATTTGCCTCAGTTGTGATGTTACATTAGAGCAAAAAATAGTTCTGTGTAGTTCCTTTTACGTGCTATTACCAAAGGGTCTTCTTGCTTTTTGAATCGCTGTCGATCTAAAGTTACGGGGAAAAAAACAAACCGTCATATCCTCGTGGGACAGAGGAAGTATCATCTTTGCAAGAACATTGAAGATATGCCGTTGCATATTCGGGCAGATCTGTACACACATTCCAATTTGGTTACTTCGAGAATAATGCTGAGTTGTGCAAGTTAATGATGTAGATAAATAGAAATGCATGGGAAGGTAACCAATCAGAGCGCGATATTTTGGGAATGGGGAAAAAAATGATCATGATCCCGTTATAGAAAGAGTGATGGTCAACCTTAAAGAGGTGTGTCACTGGTTTTGACTGGAATAAATTCGGCATGGCTGAGCCGTGCTGCATCGCACCGCATCGCACCTGCACTGTTCAATCGAAGGGCAGATTGCGCTCATAAGTGACGAATATGCACATTCATTGATCGCGAATTACTATGCGTCCGACGTTGGGCTCGCCCCATTGTGACACGTGATGCGCTGCGCTGCCCTCGGATGGATGACCTCTCCATGTGGTTGTCATTGGTGAGTACCTTGTTCAGTCATGAATTGTTCGTTGGCTTGCGGGCCTACACCGCTGGTGTGGTTTTGCGTGTGAACTACATGCTGTATGCAGGATTGCGGGTGTATTGACAGCGGCATTTGCCAGGGCATGCTTCAGCTCGAGACCCCCACAAAAGTGTCAGCAGAAGGGTGCGTAGGTGGTCACGTAGCCCGTCCGGGATCCGCAAACTGCAGCCAACTACAATACAACTTCGCCGAGCACCAAGTATTAAGCACAGCATTGCGCCCCGAAGCCGAATGCTCACAGCATGGACCACGAAATGACCGGATCATATCGATCGCCGCACACTGAACTAGGGGTGTCCTACTTTCATAAAATTACAATTATGGTATATCAAAACAGAATGTGTGCTTTTATTCCTACACGCATACACTCTCAAATACTAGCACTTGATCTGACTATGCTGTGAAGTGTATTCGTGCTGCAGGCAGCAGCTCATCCGCATTGCGACTGCCGCGCCTGCAGCCGCACAGCCTCAGTTCGTGGAGCCTCCAGGCCAGACACGGCACACCAGCAATCGAAGCGGCTCGATGAGTCTCGTCCTGGATCCTACAGCCCCCGCTGACGCCGTGGACGATGTCGCCGTGGTGCAGGACGTGCTCGCGTTCCTGGACGACTTCGACCAGTCATGTGGCGACGACCGGGATGAAATAGACCGACAGTCGGTAACGACGACGGGCAGCGACCCTGACGCTCTCTGTGCCGGACAGAACGACAGCCAGGCAGCAGTGGCTGGCCCGGTCAAACTCGCCAGGCGGCACGCCAGAGCGGAGGCCAGCAACCGCGCGCGTGTGCAGCGCTATCAGAGGAAGAAGGACGAGCTGCGTGCGCTCCGCAGGCAGGTCGCGAGCTTGGTGAGCCGCGTGGAGCTGCTCAAACGATGCGCTCGCTCGCCGCTGCAAGTGAAACAGACCTCCGCCCTTGGCGTCACGATCCGGAGAGCGTTCGGATCGACAGCTCCCGCTCTCAGCTGGCAGCGACGCGCACGCACCGAGCGAGAGATGCGCGTCCGCTCGGAACAAACCAACGCCCAGCTACGGCAGCTCTTGGACGCGCACCTGAAACGCACTAACAAGCTCGACTTCGAGGTGCAGCGGGCAAGCAACGACATTCAGGCGAACGTACGTCCGTCTTCGAATGCAATGACACTCTCAACACTAACCGTTCACTCGCGTTGGAACCTCTTTGAACTACCAGTTATTACAGCTACTTGGACAAGAATGCACTGCTCAGTCTCAGTCGCCCGGTAAATTGGGCACCGATGCGCAGGAGGCCGCATGGAACTATGTGCTGCGGCAGCTGTATGAAGAGGCCTGCGCTTTGGCGGATCTCAACTCGCTCGACACTATCAAAAACTTCAACTGGGCCGACACGACACTCACGAACGCGCCGACCAAGACGCCGATCGAGTGGACGAACTCATTTTCGATCCCACGTAGTGAACCGCGCTCTGTCGGCAAGATGTGGTGGCATTCGATCCAGCATCATCGCTTCTCGCCCGACTCGGGCGTCGACCTGTTCACGGTACGATTTGCTCGTGCTTTGGTTAACATCAACGGGCATCCTGTAACGTGAGATATGCTGCTGTGATGGTCTACATAGTTCCGCGATGGAGAAGTGCCACGGGTCGAGAAGAGGATCAAGTGGTCCGTGTTCGACGAGAGCAACCAAGAGATTCCCATCACTAGCGTCTCCTTGTTTGAGTCCCACCACAAGGACGACCACTGGGTGTTCGTCGCGTACTGCTCGGTCTATAACAGCACGGGTACCGACTTGCTGTTCCGCGCGACTTCGTCCAAGATCGTGATCAAGCCTCAGTCAGCCCACCCTCGGTCGTGCATCGTTCGCACGCATTACCGCATCAGTGTCGCTGCCAGCGATAACGGATGCAACTTAGATGGGACCGCCTCGCCGAGAGAACTAGCGATCAACGCGTGGGTGAGCAAGATGCGCACCAAGGATGACAACATGAAGCGGTTGTTCATTACTGGGAACTAAGGCGAACACCCTCTTTAACCGTAAATCGTTGCAGTGGAATAAAGAACAAAGAGTATAAGGTGAACATGATCTCAACTTAATGCAATGAGGGCCTCTGGCTCCGCTTACATCGTCGTTGCGCTGGGTCGCTCTCCAAAAAGCACTCGCATGTGCTGGTCCTTCTGGCGCATGATCCCAGTCCACGTCGTCACGCCTATTTCCATCACGTACGCCTCCTTTGCTCGCGCTGGAGACTGTTGATCGTTTCCAACTCGTGGTGCGGAGGCCACACCATTCGGGTAGTCAACCCAGTAGTGAGCTTGAAACTCGCACGCTTGTCCCGCAGAAGTCTGCGCTAGCGTGACCGCTCGGACCGCAAAGGTTCGAAACAGCAACTTGGTACCCGACGTGTCGGACACGTCTGCGTTTGACACAAGTGTCCAATGGGTGTCCGACCTGCTGACCTCGAAAGCCACCTCGCCGTTGAACGAGATCTTCTCGTTGGCGTCATTCTGAACGGACCACGAAGACTTTTTCGTGACGCGTACGCCGCTGGCTTGGTCGATCTATGAGGAGAGGTTGTGTTGCAGCAAGCGTCAGCTGTGTGCAACCAAGAGAAAGGCCTGCAGCGCCGTAATCCATTCACGTACCGAAAACGTACTGATGCCGCTCCCAGGGAACAGCGACAGCTTCTGCACAGTGGCCCACCACAAGCCGCCGATGTGCTGCGGATCTCCCGCTGGGATCGAGAACGAGGTCGACCACGCACTCGAGGAGCCGGATGCGACCGCTCTCGCTGAGCACACGCTCGCCCAGCTGAGATGCTCAAACTGCCCGGGTGCCTTGTAGGTTTTGAAAGGGCACGACAAGTAGTACTGTATTGGCACGGAACACAAATACACAAACAAGCGCAGTCGTGGGTGCCAGCTCTGACATGCATAAACCATAACAAAATGCTACATACCTCCCACGTGCCCCACCAGGCCTTCTTGAGCATTTCATCGACCATTTGCGACCACTGCATCTGGCGACGTATCAGTCGCCGAAGCTGCGTGTTGGTCTCGTCAGCGCGGCGCCGCAGCTCTCGCTCCATCTTGGCGCACTGCTCCCAGGTTATTGCCATCGAAGCAGGCAATTGGCTGGCAGCTGTTCGATAGTCTAATGCCATTTGAGGGCTCCACGGTCTCTGTGGGCTACGTTTCGTGACCTCGAGCACGTTGGTCAGGTACTCGACCATGCTGCGCAGCGACTGCAGCTCGTCTTTGCGCTTCCAGTAGCGTGCAACCCGCGCTCGGTTCTTCGCGCTCGCTTTGGATTGACGCCGCCGCTCCTTCTCCGAAGTTCGCTTTCCATACACTGAGCTCGCATCGCGAGACACCGCCAATGCTTGTGGCGGCGATGCCACATCACAAGACGCTGCAGGCCGCGCGTCCGACTCGCAGACACCCTCGAAGGATTCCACGAACGCGAGAACGTCCGTCAGCGTCTCCTGGTCGCATCCGTCGTCTAGCGCCGCCGCGAAGGTCGCCATCCTGCTGGGTTACCTGCTGGAGCTCGAAGGAGGAAATGGTCACGGTCTTCGTCGCTTGTGCAGTCGGTTGGTTATGCTCAGGATCTACTTCCGAAGTATTTGGATTGACTAGCGCAATGGGGAATAAACAACCAGCACTCTGTAGTACATATATCGAAATATTGTTAAATATGTATTATAATATTTGAAAAATGACCAAAATACTTTTACTATAGTTGTAATATATATGATTAATCTCCCAAATTTGTATTTATGAATTTTGAAGTCACGTGGTTACGTATTCCGTACCCATTTACTCAATCTGTGCGTTGTTGAACAGCGCTCGAGCACCCTGGCTACATCGCCAGCGGAGCAGGTTGGTCCGTGTTGGACGGGTACTCAGCAACGTTTTGGCGCATCGGCAAGACTCCAAGCTTATCGTACAATTGATTGAGAGGTTACAGCACGATTACGCAATGACCCAGAGGTGGTGGTCCGACGCGCCAGGGTTAGTCCTGGATCTGTCCGAGCTCCTCGAAGAGCAGCCGCATGCGCTGGTCCTTGCGTCGCATGATGCGCGCCCACGCGTTCACACCCACCTCCTTGATGTATGCACTCTGCTCCTGCGTGTGTTCGTCTCGCTCAGTGCGCTGCAGCGATGGCGACGGCACTTCTTCGAGTCGTCGACTCGATAGTACGCCTGGAACACGCACGCGTTGGCACAGGAAGAGCACGACAGCGTGACTGCTCTGATGGCGGTGGCTTGGAACAGCACCTTGAGCTCTGGGCCGGCGTACACGTTGGCGGTCGTGGCAAGGGTCCACTGGGTATCCGATACGCTCACATCGAACGTAACGGTGCCCTTGAAGTCGATCTCCTTGTAGATCTCATCATGAACAGACCACAACGTCTGCTTCTCATATCGTGCAGTCTTCCTGCGGCCAAGCTGGGCATAGGAAGAGCATGGAAGCCCTCCAGCGTTAGACAAGCTATGACCACAACACCGTACGCGAAAGCACGAAGTGCACGTACTGAAAACGATTCGAATCCACGATTCGGGAAGAGCGAGAGGTTCTGCGCCGCGTGCCACCACCGAGCGCCAATGTGCCGGGGATTTCCTGATGGAATGGAAAACGAGGTCGTTCACGTGCTGGACGAATTCGCAGCAACGCTGGCCAGACGCACGCTGGCCCAGCTGATCTCGTTGATGCAGCCCAACGGTTCCAACTTGGCGAGGGATTGCTGCATGAGTGCGCACCACATTGACAAGAAGGCACGTGAGCACCAAAAATGCACGAACAGATAAATGACTAGGCATCTGTACCTCTCAGGCGTGCGACCACGCGTTGTTGAGCAACGTGTCAATGGCGCTTACCCAGTGACTCTGGGATCGCGCCAGCCGCCGGAGCTCCACGTTGGTTCGCTGAGCGCGCTCCAGTAGCACCCGCTCCTGTTCTGCATATTGCTTCCAGCTGTGGGCTCGAGGACGCGCACCGACACCGCGATCGGATACCGGTTCGAACTGCAGCGGCTCGTGCGCGCCTCGCTTCATGAACTTGAGCACGTTGGTCAGGTACTCGGCCATGTTGCGCAGCGACTGCAGCTCGTTTTTGCGTTTCCGGTAGCGCGCAACCCGCGCTCGGTTCTCCGCCGCAGCGTCTGTCCGACGACAGCGCACAGCCCCCGTCAGCGCTCTCCTGTCGACGGGAGGAGAGCCGCTCAATGACTCACTCGATATGCCACTCGATGAGCCGCTCGGTGGCGCCTGGGCGCCTCTGGATGCCACTGCCCCCACCTCACACTCGGAGGCCGCGTCATCGAAGTCGTTCAGGAACGCGAGCACGTCTGCGAGCACCGCCGGGTCACAGCCGTCGTCCACAGCAATCACCTCTATCCCGCTGCTTCGGACGGGTTCTGACCGTCTCACTTGGGAACTGAGGTGCTGCATCAGTGGGGGAATAAACACCATCATTCCGCTCGGATAGGGTTGTTGAACTTGTAATTTAGGCAAATATGTTGGGTAGTAGATGTCTCTTGAGGCTGGTGCGTGGCATCAGCTAATAGGAATCGTTATATTCAAGAATGCAAAATTTCCACCAGTAATAATACATCAAACGGCTTGTCTAGTTATGTAAATTCGGAACGATACTTACGGTGTTTACAACTGCTGACGAGCTCCTCGACCTTGAAAATGATGATGACAATCCGAAACACCGCCATTGGATCAAGTGAAGGCGATGACAACCGTGGACGCGGGAGAGTGGCTCGCTTGCCTGGACGGCGACAAGGAGAGCGATGGGCAGCAGCAGGTGGCGGCGGCGCTGGCCATGATCGACAACTACAAGTCCGACTCAGGTTGCTCTGATGCATCGCCCGCTCCGGCATCTCCCATCGAGTCTGTCGTCGACTGCACCAATACGGCGTCCGAGCACGGTACCGACAGCAGCAGCAGCGTGGGCAGCCTAGGACCATCTTTGGCTCCACCTCTAGCCAGCCCGTCGGATGTCAGTACGGAAGACAGGACGGCGGGGCAAATCGCGAGGAAGAACCGCGCGAGGCTGTATCGGTACCACCGCTCCAAGGCCGAGCTCTTGGGGCTGCAACAAGAAGCCGTGAAGCTACAGGCGAAGCTTGATGTGCTACTCCAGAATGAAGAGCTGCTTTTCCCTGCTACGCTCGAAACGTCGCCGTGTCCATTCGTTGATGATGCACGCGACGAGATCGATCCACGCGAGCGAGCACGTCCGTTGGCAGCTCCAGCGCCTGCGTCTGCAAGTCAGTGTGAGGTGGATTGGAAGGGCGTCGCAGTTCGCGAGCACAAGCGGCGCCAGCGCTCTCAGGCAGTCCAGCGCAAGCTGAAGCGGCTTCTACGTGAATACAAGAGCCAAACCGAGGCCTTCACCAAGGACCTTCTTTCGACTGCAGGGAAGCCAAGCGTTGGGTCCACACGAGCGTTACCGAGTCTACCAGGAGCCGATTCATTGGAAGCATTCATGTACAGCGGCGTTGCGATGCTGAGTGAACTGTACCACATGGCGTGTAGTGCTTGCAGCATCACACGCACTGCGCTGGTCGCGCTGAGCAAATCGGGCGGCGAACTCGCGTATTCGTTTCTGCTTGGGCAAGAGATTGAGTCAGGCTGGACGCACGACTTCTCGTTCCCGGGAAATGATCCGAGCAGCGTCGCGGCGCTCATGGTCCGCGCAATAAAGTCGCAGCAACCGCAGAACTATGTTGTTCGGGAAGTCACCAAGGTAAAGTGCTTCAACTTACGTCGACCTGATCTTGAACTACATCTTCATTGGCAACAACAAATGCTAACATAATTGCTCTACTCCAGCATCACAACACCGTTCATCCGCTGTCCGAGTGGAGGTTCACGATGCGGCACCAACGCGCATGTGGGACTCCTGTTGAGCTCGAGTGCGCTATGATGATGCAGACCTTCGACGCGGACGACAATACTGTGGTCGTGTGGACGCTCTCCGTTCACAGCGGCGAATCCTCCGCTCCTCCGGTCTTCCGCGCGAGCGGGTGGTCAGCTTATCAGCGGTCACTCCCTGGACAAATAACCTGTCGGAGCAGCGCACGAGTCCACTGCGCACCGTCACACTCGCTGGCTCGGGTCGAGAAGACAGTGAAGCGACGACCCATGATTAACGCATGGTCGAGCTCCATCCGCGCGAAGCAGGAGATCATGTCCAACCGCTTGCTTCTCGTCTTGTAGCACTGAACATGGAGCACTTTTAACCATTTATCGACATGGCGACCGGACAAACTCATGTTCTCATCAGTGGAGGAGCAAGTACCTAGAAGAGAGGTGGCGTGGCATATCCTTTCCTGGTTGCGAGTGGTAAGCCCGACGCTAACTCATCGTCAACCTGATTCAGCGACATCCGGTTCGTTATGTACGGTTCGACGGCATTTTAGCCAATCAAATAGCATCGAAGTGCTCTGTTCGTGATTAAATTGTATATTTTCGCCAATGAACGCGTGTCTTTGCATGGATACCTTGGGCACCGGGAGCTCCTCGCAATGGCTTTCTGACAGTCAGAACGTCTTAGCACCGCTTTAGCAGTCATGGCGCTCGCATCCCGTTGCGGTGACGAGCAGAGGAATCATGAAGCGCCACAGGTGGAGGAATTCGACCTTGACGACGAGTATTACGAGCTGATGGACACGCTGATCAACAAGTACGACACACCAGAGCCAAGTGCGGAGCGGCCGAGTCTGTCGCCAAACTCCACCCGCAGTTCGTTCCCTACGAACTCCGTCGACACAGTGTCGAGTCGCGAGCACAGCAGCAGCGCGCACACGTCGCCGCCCCATGATATGAGCCGCGCGAGGCTATCGAGAGAAGAGAGACGCGCAATGCGGATCGTCAGGAAGAACCGCGCACGTCTAGACCGGTACCACCAGCCGCAAGCGAAGCTCGTAGGACTACGACAGCGGGTTGTTCAGCTCCAGGGATGTCTCGATAAACTTAAGATGGAGAAGGCCCAAGGCGAGCAAGGCTGCAGCTTTTCGGATGTGCTTGCATCGAGTCCGTCTCCGTTTGGCGAAAATGAAGACGACGAAGTAGACCCGCGGGCGGAAGCGATGCCGAAAGCAAGACGGATAACCGCGAGCGGGACGAGCGCTTCATCGTGGAAAGACATCGCCACGGCGGAGTTGAGGCAGCGTCGACGAGCAGAAGCCGTACAGAGGAAACTAGTGCGCGTTTCCATCGAGTAGGAACAACGATGTGAGTTGTATTGGCGTGCGTGCGCTCTTGCGGAAGTGAGTTGTGTCTGGCTTGTCGGTGTGGTTTGTTCGCAACTTTAGGTCTCACTACTACGCTTGTTTAGGGTACGAACGCGTCACTAAGATTTGCCGATTTGTCGATGAACCAGCCGCCGCGCGTACCAGGCATTGATTCTCTCGCGGCGTTCACCCGTAGCGGCATAATCGTTCTGCGGCAAGTCTACTCTATGGCGTGCGCCTCCTGTGGGATCGCTCCAACGGCGGTGACCTCACTCGAACAAGGACACAGCGGTGGTACGCTAGCGTATTCTCTCTTCCTAGGCCCAGAGGTTGAGTCCTCGTGGGATGCCGACGTCGTCCAACCGGTCGACGGCCCTCACCGATTGCTGTCACTGTGGCTCCGCGTGCTCGGGGTTCAGCCACCAGATCGGGACGAAATGAAGGCTTCGCACAAAGTGAGACTCACGCACATCGCTCTTGACATCTGTAGATGCTCATTGTGCTAATTACTCCGTATGCGTTAACGTGTTATCTGTAGCTACGCGCGATGGAGCACACGCTGATGGAGCGTCAGGTGCTGTATCGGGTCCAGCGTGGACACTCGTCCACTGACCTTTCTGTCGTGAAGCTCATCCAGATCTACAAGACGCAGGATCACGTCGTGGTGGCCACATTTAACGCGATCAACATCGCCGGAGAAGACGACACGCCGCTGATTCGTTCCAGCGGTTGGATTGTGATGACCGAGGCGGCAGACACTCAAAGCTCGCCCTGCTGCCGCGTTCGCGCCTGCACTCGCATGCATCAAACATTTCCACCTGGTTCGCTTGCACAGCGCAGCGGGTTGGTTGATTTATGGACAAGTATGGTCCAAGCGAAGCAGGAAGCACTACACTCGCGGCTCCAGCTCATTGCCTATTGATCGCAAGAGTCAGCTGCTGCTTGAATCATCTCTATGGAGAGGGACCTGCTTGTTGTTGCTATTGTAGATGCAATTCTGTCCATTCACTCTCGAAGACGCTACAACAGCCTGCTGGCAAAATCAGCGTCGGTCGACTACAACTTCGGATGACGCGGGAAGCAGACGGAATGACCGTGCTTTACCCAACACTCTTGACGAACACAACGTTTGATTCGCTCTGGTAAGCGCATACTTTCGATTGAGTATTCATTAGATAACTACAACATTATATATACCTTTATTCGAATATTCTGTATAGGTACACAAAACACGTCTGCGAATACCTTCTCCCAAGAGTTCATTTCGCAAAGAAATCTCATCATGTCGGACTTGTTCGCCTCCGATGACGACTTTGATGATGAGGCGTTCGGGCTCTGGGACGGCAAGGACGTCGACAACCTGGCGGACATCCCGGCCGACATCTTTGGCGCCCTGGCGACCAAGCTGGAGCCCGCGAGCTCGCTTGTCGCCTCGCCGCACAGCTCGTCCTGCGCTGACTGCACCGACGCCGCGTCCGAGCACGAGAGCAGCATCAGCGCATCGCCGCCGCCGTCGCTGGCGTTGAAGTCTCTAGATGAATCGAGAGAAGCGAAGGCGGCGCGTCGGGTCGCCAGGAAGAACCGCGCGCGTCTGCACCGGTACCACCGGTCCAAAGCCGAACTGGTGGAACTTCGGGACGAAGCCGTGCAGCTCCAGAGACTGCTCGAGAAGCTCAAGAAGCAGGACCGAGCGGAGCAAGAGCGCGACGCGGAGACACTACTTTCCTCATCTCCATCGCCGTTTTCGAGTGGAGAGGTTGACGAGATTGATCCAAGGGAGCGCGCGCTGCCGAATGCGAGGCGGGTGATCGCGAGCGGGACGACTGTTTCATCGTGGAAGGACGTCGCCACGACGGAGCTGAGGCAGCGCCGGCGAGCAGAGGCCGTCCAAAGGAAGCTGGCGCGCATTCTGAACGAGTACGCGCAGCGCTGTGAGCTGTTCCAGCGAGCATGGGCTGGCGCTTCGCGGAGTGCATCCGGTCGTTTTACTTTCTGCTCTGCCCCACAAGTGCCAGGGATCGGTTCCGTGGCGGCGTTCACCCACAATGGCGCCGTCGTCCTGCGCGAGCTCTACCACATGGCGTGCGGGGCTTGCGGAATCCAGCCGATGCTGTCGGCGTCACCTCCGCAAGGATACAGCGGGGGCTCTTTAGCGTATTCGCTCTTTCTGGGGCCAGAAGTTGAGCTCGAGTGGAGGAACGACTTCATGCTGCCGGGAGACGATCCCCAGCAGCTGCTCTCGCTCTTCCTCCGCGCGCTGTCAACGCAACCACCAGATCAGCAAATAGTGAAGGCCTCGCACAAGGTACGCTGCCTATGCCGCTGATGCACGAACTGTGGAGTGAACTGACATCGATGCTTCTGGTCTTGAATGTGCCGCCTTAGACCCACGCCTTGGAACACACGTTATTTGAGCGGGCGGTTACCTTGCGGATGCAACGAGGGCGCTCGATTCTGAATCTGGATGGCGTCAAGCTCACGCAAATCTACGCGGAAGAGGATCACGTTGTCGTCGTGGTGTCCCACGCGATCAACGTTGCAGGGAGCGACACGGCGCCGCTCTTTCGCTCCAGCGGCTGGATGGTGGTGACCAAATCCAAGGACGCACAAGGCTCGCCATGCTGTCTTGTCCGCAGCTGCACTCGCGTGCACTGTGCAACACCCGGAATGCTCTCACACGTGGACGAAGCCACTCCGCGCAGCGTGTTCCTCAGCTCGTGGAAAGACAAGATGCAGGAGAAGCATCGGGCGATACAAAGTCGCCTCCAGCTAGTTATGGCTTAGGAACCACACGAAGCTCCCGATCAGAGCGTGCGCACGCTATAAATTACTTCTAATTATTTCAGTGGTGGTTCAGATGTTCATCTTTCTCTTGATGCTGCTGGTGGCGTTGCTGCTGTTGCCGAACGGCCAGGTCTATCAGCACATTCTCGATCATTTTTTGATGCACGCGGACGTTGCTACTCGCTAGGCTGACTGCAAATGCTGTGAGCGCTCTGATGCTGCTACTCTCCAGCTCACCCTCCGTCGCAAGCGCTTTGGTGGTGTACGGAGCCATGCGGTAGCAGATCTGCAGTAGTGGAAACGCGTCCGGGTGAGGAGAAGTTGCGGTAGACTGCGGGCGCTTGCGCACCGCGAAGCCCGTTTCCTGGAAACCGATGCCAGCCAGCACCTTGTGCGATACCTCGACCGGTTCGATGTGCGGTACCCAGACGACAACGACCCAATCAGGTGACTCGACAAACTTTCTGACGACCTGCCAGACTTGGAAGTCAGCCCACGTGTTGTTGGCAAACAGTTCAAGCGCTAATTTCTTCTTCACTGTGTTATCCGCCGGCTGCAGTCGCGTATAACAGCCACAATATTGCTAGTCAGCCAATCCACTGGGATTCATCGAAGGGAAGAAGTACATGGTATCTCAGCGAACTTGCTGTAGAGCTGCCCTTGGTGCTTTTCGGCGTCACGGTAGCGGTTCCACACCGCCACGCCGGTCAAACGCACGTCGAAGGGCAGCACCTTGTTGCCGTGCACGTCCAGGCAAATGCCTCCATCATTGTGGAGTACGCGAGCATCACGATACTCCACCTCGCAATCAAACAGCTCGATCTCCTGGAAGAACGCGTCGACCTTTCGAAACGCGTTGCCCGTTGAACCCAAGAGCTTGCTAAAGATGGCGGCGTCAGCAGCGAAGCCGTGCGCAATGGCTGTAGCGCGCTGCATGTTGCAAGACGCCCAGGGCTCTTTCTGTAGGTAGCAAAACAACAACACATTAGTAACCAAGCGGAGGAAGTGGATCATACTGTCATAGCGTACCAAGCTTCGCGAATCGAACGCTGCGGGCTTGTGCAGCAGCCTCTGCATGCCCTGCGACACCTGCAGCTGCTTTGATAGTATCTGACGCAGCCGGAGGTTCTCGCTCTCCGCCTTCATGCGGCGCTGCAATTGCCGGCGGCACAGCTCTTCCCACACTCACGGAAGGACGGACGTGTCTTTATCATTGGATGGACGCATTCCATTCGTGCCGACCAGCATTTTCCGTCCTGAGTGCTGTGATTTACCAGCTCGCTGCTCGTTCAGCACACGCAGCCGCCGCTGTAGGTCGATGACCTTGAGACGCAGGTTCTCGACCTCGCGCTTGCGCTCGTCTCGCGCTTTGTTCGGGTTGTAGTTTCTCGGACGCGTCCTGCGCTTTGCCTGGCTCGCCGCGGACAGTGAAGCGTCGCCTTGGCCACACGCAGCAGGCTTAGGCAGCAGCGGTACCAAACGGAGCCGGCGAGGGCGCTACTGGCAGCTTGTACCGGCATCCGCGCAGGCGCTAGCGGAGACGCTCCCAGTACCTGTCGTCGCCTTCTCGTCTCGCACTTCTCCGTTCTGCGCGGCCACGGGCGGCGCTTCGCAGCCGGCGGGTAGGCGGTAGCGATCTCCATCGCTGGCGTCGAGCGGAAGACTCGGCAGCTCGTCCAGCAGCTCGAGCGCCGCCGCGAAGAACAGCGGACCAGCATAGTGATTTGGACATAAAACAACTTTTGTCTTGAGTCGAACCACCACGACTTGTATTCTACACTGTACTACCGGTACATCAAACATGGACGCCAGCAACTTGGACTTCGCCACTTCGCCATATCAATCAATCAATCAATCAATCAATCAATCAATCAATCAATCAATCAATCAATCAATCAATCAATCAATCAATCAATCAATCAATCAATCAATCAATCAATCAATCAGTCAACTTCCCGATGACCTCTTGCACCTCCTCCTCACAACAACGGGGCCGCCGTTCATTGCTTCCGGGAGGACTCATGCATGAGCTCATCGTGAAACTGCTCCAGGTGCGCGGAAATGCTGTCCAAGTTCACCATGAATTCGATGATGGCACCGATGCCGCTCTGGTCCTGCTCCGAGAAGACTGCGCTCGGGTTGCGACGAATGTACGCCATCATGCGGTGGCACCGGCGAACACACGTATACGCCGAGTCACCGACGGCGCTTGCGGGTTCGTCGACGTCTGTGGCCGGCTGGCAGACGACGTAGCCCTCTTGGCGCAGCGCGCAGCTCGAGAAGGGCTTGTTGTTGAACTCGACGGGCTTCACGATTCCCATCCACACGACGACCATTCGGTCGCCTTTCATGTACCGGCGCACGACTTGCCAGATGCGAAAGTCCGCGCGCGTGTCCTTGACGAGCTACTCTATCGCGAACTTCTCGACGATCGTGGCATTTTCCAGTTCCTGGAATTCAGAAGGATAAGTAGATCGACAAACGGGTGAGTACCTGCAGCAAAATGTGATAATAGCAGGCAGCACGTTCTCCTTGAAGCGCACTTTTACAGATTTGTAGTACAGCGGGCCGCGGTGCTTGGCATTTCCGCTGTAGAACCGCCACAACACATCCGCCGTCTCCTTCATGCTGAACGCCAGCAGGTCTCCCGCGTACGCATCGACAAAGCGGCCGAACTCCCCGTCCCGAATGTGGACGCCACGCCGCGGCTCATTGTTGGGCAGACAGCTGAGACCGTTGAGCTCAAATATGCGGTCGATCTGGGAGTCGGCGCTGTTGATATCCTTGACCAACATGTCAAAGAGCCTGGCGTCAACATCCGAGTCTCGCGGGAGCGCACCGAAGCGCTTGGATGGGCACCGGATGAGTGCGTTCCTCTATGTTGCACCAAACTTTCACATGATCGGAGACACGAGCGTTAGAATCAGCTCAACCAACACTTCCACGGAAAGCCGCCAGTGCTCTGTACGTACCGTGGACTCAAACGGGTTGCTGAGCAGTTGCTGTAAGGTATTGGCGAGCTCCGCGTGGTCGTCAAGTGCGCGCTTGAGGCGGCTGTTCTCTCGTTCAGCGCAGACTCGGTGCTTCCATTGGCTTCGACAGATCGCCTCCCAGACGCGGGGCGGGCATCGTGACGCACCCAGAGCTTTGTGAGGTCCGCATCCACTGCTCTTGGCGACGACCAGCGCTTCCAGCGACCTGAGCTTTGCGCTGAGTTCTTTAACTTGGATCCGAAGCGCGCGGAGCTTGCGGAGCCGCTCCTTGCGCGCTCGGTTTGGGTCGCTCTTGTTTACGGCCGCCGTTCGCTTGGCACGCTCAGCGTCTCTACCATCCACCTCCACAGTGGCATGGGCACTACCACAGCACCTAGCGGGTGCGACGCCATAGCGCTTCCCACTTGAAAACAGCACGAGCGCGTCGTTTGCAGCTAGAGTCGAGCAATCGCCGATCGTGTCGGGCGTCTCCACCAACGAACATAGAGAACTCTTGGACGCCATAGCCTCGCATTCCTCGCTCTCGTCGTGCGCGCTCAGTCGGGACGGCGACAGGAGGCAGCGCACTACCTCCATCTAATTCAGGCGGTCGTGGTGGGGCCCGTCCAGGATCGCGAGTAGGTCGGCATGCAGCTCGTCGCCGTCGCATCCGTTCATGGCCGTCTCCGTTCGCGATTCTCAGTGTTGACAGAGAGTGACAACCAAACTGACTGCGTCAGTGGCACTGACCAACGTCAACGTGGTCAAGTTGGACTCCGCAACATGGACACCATGGGCATCAGCGTCACTATCTAATGTCTATCACGCCCTAGCACATTGCAACAACCGCATATTGCTCCTACACTCCACCGCTTGTGTGCATCAGTTGCTCTAAGTACAGTATTATTTCAGGTTCATATCACGGTTCGGTGGTGACGCATGGGATCACGGCGTGCTGGTCTGAGGCGAGCGGACTGACGCCCGCACGAGCTCGTCCTCCAGCGTCTCGAGGTAGACGCGGACGCTGTCCTGGCTCAGCATGAACTCGATGATGGCGCCGATCTCGCGCTTCTCCCGCTCCGACAGCACCTTGTCCGCGGCGTGGGTCGTGTACGGCTCGAAGCGAAGGCACTGCTGGAAGCGCGTGAACGGCGTCTGGTTCACGCCCAGGTTCTCTCGCTTGCACACCGTGTAGCCACGCTCGCGGAACGCGCAGCTGGAGAACGCATTGTTCGCGACCTCCACGGGCTCCACAAGCGCCATCCAGACGACCAGAACGCGGTCGTCCTCCACGTACCGCCGGACGACTTGCCAGAAGCGGAAGTCCGCGCGCGTCGTGCTCGAGAACAGCTCGATCGCGAATTTTTCGATGACAGTGCTTTGTGACGTCTCGAGCGTCTACGCAATGACATGCAGTGAGAATGCAGGCGCGACACTAGCCAGCATTCACAACAACGAAGAATGTATGCTTACCTTGGTCGTCTTGTAGTAAAGCGGGCCGCGGTGCTTCCCAGTCCCGCTGTGGAATCGCCAGACAACCTCGGCGGTCGCTTCGAGGCTAAAAGGCAGAACATTGCTGGAGAACATGTCTAGGAACCGACCGTACTCTCCGTCCCGCATTTGGGCGCCACGAATTGGCTCCGTTTGGGAACCTGCAATGCCGTTAAGCTCGAGAATTCCATCAATTTCATAGTAGGCAGCATCCGCTTCTGCGAGAAGCAGGTTGAAGATCTTGGCATCCGCGTCTGAGTCCGAAGGAAGGGAATACACGCGCTTGGACGCGCACAGGTCGATGTCACCGGTGCTCCGCTATGGAAATTGCAACAACATGACGGTCAATACACAGCCCGGGCCTTGCAGCATCTCATGGCATGCACACGCAAGGGACACAGCGACGTACCATTGCTCTGGAGGGCTTCTTCAGCATGCGCTCCAAGCTGTGGGCCAACTTTACCTGCTCCTCCAGCGCGCGCTTGAGGCGAACGTTCTCTCGCTCCGAGCGAGCCCGTCGAGCGAGCTGGTTGCGGCAGATCGCCTCCCAGACTTGCGGCGTGCCCATGAACTCGGTTAATAGTGGTGCTCGCTTAGCACCGTTTGGTGCGTTGCTTGGTTTACCATTAGCGTCGCCTGACGTCAGCATCTTGAGCGTCTTAAGCTGCGCCGACAGCTCCACCACCTCGTTCTTGAGCCCGCGGATCTCTCTCGCGCGCTCGTTGCGCGCCTTGTTCGGATCCTTCCTGCGCTTAAAGCTGTTACTGCTATCCCTGAAGCCGCTCGTGCTCAACGTCGCGGAAGTGCCGACCCCCAGAGCGCCGCTATTCGCCTTCACCACGACGCTGGCGTTGCTCGAGGCTCTATCTGGCTCGGTGAGGTCCGTGCTAGCGTCCTTATCGACAAGTAAACCCGAGCTACCGGTTGTTCCTTCACTAGGAGAAGCGTCCTGCTCGGTAGCCGTGTCGCTCATGTCCACGGGCAGCAAGAAGTCGCCGATCAACGACCCGGAGGCGCCTCCACTGTCAGCTAGTGAGGTGTCAATGACGCCCAACAACGCGCCGCCGTCCCCGTCGCTCTTCGCGCGACCGAGCGCGTCGCCGAGGTCGTCGTCCAGCGTCGTGAGCAGATCGGCGAAGAACTCGTCGTCGTCGTCGTCCGTGCTGTTGGAGGCGCTCATGGTCTCCTCGGCGTCTCTAAAGCCTCTTGTCCTAGTGTCCGGTGTTGAAATGTCCGACAAACGGCCACCCTCAGTTTTATAGTGCCGCCCCGTGAATTGCGATTTTTTTTAACCTACATGTGTTTTATTTTAGAGCTATACATATTATATTATGATGAATTACTAAAAATTGAGTCTCTTGCAAACGAAATTATACTAAATAATCTAAGGTACGAATTGGAATGATGAAACACTGCAAGTTATCAAAACGTGCAAATATGAATAACGTTTTGTTTGCCGCGTACCTTAGGGTACTTGACACTTCACCAGTATACTGTATTTTTTTCAAAAATAGTTCTAAAAAGTGTTGCCAAAACCTAAACCCTCGTAAACAATTCCCGAAAATATTATGCTCAAAATGAACTTTACTAAATTCTGCGTCTATTCAGTGTTTACTTCAGAAAGTGAACCTCTGCAGTGGTGATGGGCAGCCTGTGTGGCTGCTGAGCGTGGCCTGTCTGGTCTTCGATGCCAGGCTGTTGATTTGCGAATTGGCGGCCACCGACACAGACTCGTCTCATCTCATCTCGTCAAGTCCGTCACCTACCATGTTGTTGCCACAGGGCGCGGACACCGACGCCTTCTCTGCCTCGTTGTCGTTCCTGGACGACTTCCTATCCCTGCTCTTGGATGTAGAGCTGCCGCCTGCCCACGAGAGTATCTGACTGGGTGGCGAGGTTGTTGGGGACACAAGCAATCACACGGGACATGAACACCACGCGGACGGCATTGATGAAGAGGACCCGATGCTACTGCTGGACGCGCTGCCTCCATCAACGGTGCTCGAGCTCGAAGGTTCGACTGGAGAGGTCCCATCGAGGAGTTGGCGCACTCACCGCTCTCCTTCTCGGATGGAGGAGGTCTCTTCTCGATATCGTCGTCGTCGTCGTCGTCGTCGTCGTCGTCGTCGTCGTCGTCGCCGGTTGATTCCGAACAGTGGTCGGAGGAAGAGTCGCAGTATTCGCTCATGGCTCTACGAGCCCAGCAGCTAAGTCAGGAGCCCATAGCGAACCAAGTAGAAGCGAAGTCCAGCCTCATGGCGAAGCCGCCAACACTGACGTCGTTCACGTTTGGTGTCAATAAGGCGCCAGGCAAGAAGCAACTCAACTACAATCCCAACCGCACGCGCCAAGAGCGCAGAGAGGAGATCATGTACCTGCGCCACAAGGTCAAGGAGATGGAGGCAGCTCGCGGCTCTCAAGGCCGCCCATTCTGATGGCGAGCCAGCGCTTCGGCTTGACCAGAAGCGACCGCTGCTAGCTTCACCACCAGAGTCGACGCACGGAGAACTAGCCACCGAGCGCTCGGGCAGCGAGAAGAGCAGTATCTCGTCTGAACTGACGCAGAACGTTCGCCCGAGAATGTGGGAGGAGATTTGTGCGCTGCAGTTGGAGCAGAGGGACAAGGCAGAGCGCGAGAACGTCCGGCTGAAGCGCGTTTTGGAGGGGCAAATCAAGATTACCAAATCGATGGACAAGCTTCTCTTCAAGGGAGAGACCCTCCGTGTAAGTATTTTCTTGTAGTTGAGGAGTGAGCCGATGTTCAAAACTAACAGCTCGTGCTCGTCTCCAAATGCGAACTGTCATCAGGCCATGGAAATGTGCGGCACTAAGCGTCCCAACCGCGCCAATCTACCGCCGACCAACCAGCATATGGACAAGAAGATCATGCTCACGAAGCGCGCCAACCTACCGCCGGCTAACCAGGTTTTGATCAAGACGGAGCCTACCGCTGACATCAAGCAATCCAAGGTGGACGAGGTGCTCGAGGCCAACAGATTGAAACGCCCGGAGACATCACACTGGGGCGCGCAGGTCCGCGACGGCGTGGACGGCGTGTATGCCGAGGTGCTCGTCAACAAGGTGCTGCCGTTCGACATGCATACCACCGGCGAGGCGGTGTGGAAGCACTTCAAGGGTATGCAGCACAACACGACGCGGCTGGCGCGATATGTAGAGAAGGGCCGCGTCGTGATCGTGTGACACTCGTATGTTGGGCCGCTCGAGTTCTCCAGCAAGCCGCTGTCGGATATCAGTTTCGTGGAGAAGGGCTACGTGGTGACCAAGCGGCCGTCGACCATGCTGAACGACTTCACACTGGTGCAGATGTGCTGCATGGCGACGCTCGACTTGTCGTGCACGGCGCTCAATGACGACTACCAGCCCGCTGCACTGACCGAGTTCGTGCTGAGCTCCACAGCCGGCAGCATCACGGCGATCCACAAAGTGATCAAGACTGTGCTGGACCAGGCACTCAAGCTGCAGTCGCGACTCTGAGCCTGCGTAGAAGCTTCTAGTCTGTCGATCTGTTGGCGGGACACTCGGATGGCTAGCGTTCGTGCTTTTAGTGAGCATTGCATGCACCAACGTGTCATAATGCCCTCACGGCTCTCATTAATTTCATTCGTTTGGCGGTCGACCCTTAATTTGATATATTCGATAGCCAAAGCCTGCCAGTCCGGTACATGGTCTAGTAAAATCCATACGCTTGATATCGTGTACATCATCAACTTCGCACAGAACTCGTGTCCGTAGTCTATACGGTTTGTGCGCCAGTTCGCATTGAAAATTGCTGGTCATCCAGTTTTTCCTAGAGGCTTCCATGCGGGATGGGCTCCATGAGTGACCGCGGTACAGTACTTCATCACATCACGTGGTTTGATGAACACTGTAAGGGTTTTTGCCAGTTTCGTGCACTTTTGACGACCATTTGTTCTTTGGCTCGTAACTTTTTACAGAAGTATCGAAAATGAGAAATAAGCATATGGAAATGTAGATCGTCGTGTGTACTTTTTTTTGGTTGTTTTTGTTTGTTGCGAAACACAGCCTCCATCAAACAAACAGCAAATTTCAATATCTCTTTCTCCTCGACGCCAACCAGTTTCCTGTCAACTTTATACTTCGTGTTTGTATTGAGTGTGCATCACTTTTGACAAGGGGCTGGCATCCGGGGTGATTGCAAAAAACAGTCATTATTATGTTTCATACAGCAAACATAATTATCGAAGGTAGCTTAATCATAGAGGTTGAAGGTGGTTTTAGCGTAACATTTACGAAAGATCAGAAGGATTTAGGGATGTACGCTAAAAATTAACGCTGTCATAGCTTAGTGGTAAAGCCCTCGGTCGAAGACCAAGTGGACAGTGATTCAATTCCACCTGGCAGCAAAGCTAACTCAAATACTGAAAGTCAGTCATGAAACCATGGAGGTCGGCATAGAACTGCGAAAGTGACCGTCCGCACCAAAATGTGTGAACTGATTGACCGCCAGTATGCTCAGTACCCTGAGTCGGGTTCCCCTTCTGACAAGGATTCGAGATATCATATCTCAATAATTCAAGTCACAGCGGACCCAGGCATACAGAGGATATCGTATCGCTTCAACGTCTCAAAGCAAATGAAAACAAAAAAACACCCTACGCTGGAAATTGCATTAAGCTAAGGCCTCTCTCACAGTGTTGTCTGTCATGTTACCTTTCTGGTTTCGAGTCTTCGCCTTCTTCGGTGGCGCTACGAGCTCGTTGAGAAAATCCCTAGTCAGGAGGCGGTCACCGACAGTCGCTGTCTTCCGAACGCGCTTGCGGGGAGCTGGCAACGCTAGCACTTTCTTCTCTACGACGGCCTTGGCCTGGGGCCAGGACGCGATGTGTGGTCTTGGGCGCTCTATTGAGGAGGGAGACGTCGACGCACTTGTCGAGAAGAGGCTTAGAAAGCGGGAACAATTCGCAGGTCTTGAGCCCGGCTGCTATGTTCTCCCCCATGTTGCTGGTCTCCCAAGTGTTACTGGCCATGGCGATCGCCTGCTCCTTGATGACCGAGTAGTTGCTAGTGTCGCCGATGTAGATCTCCATCAATCGTTGCAGCCGCGCCTTGCAACTAGCAAAGATGGCCGCGTCAAGAGGCTGCAGCAAATGAGTCGCATTGGAGGGAAGCAGCACCAGCAAAACGCCGAGTTGCTGAGCTTCAACGACGATCTCGAGGGAGTAGTGCGATGAGCAGCCATCGAGCACCAACAGAAGCGGACGCTTGACGCTAGCTGGGACGCTTGCCGTGAAGAAGCGCAGCCACTCGATGAACAGCTCGCTGTTCATGAACCCGGAGCTTGTCGTCGTCAGCGCAGCATCCGGAATCTTCCAACCGTTGAGCACTGTAAGCTTGACGGTGACGCCAGGCAGAATGAACAGCGGTGGCACGATAATGCTAGCAGCGCTGCCGCATGCCACCACCGTGAGGTGAAAGTTGACTGAGAGGTCTTGGTGCCAGACGTCCTGGGGCCCACGAGCAGCCACTACTCGCCTGGTCCCTTTGCTGGTCTGGAAAGCAGTCTCGTCCATATTGAACACCCGTGATGCGTCCATCTTGTACTCAATCAGAACCTTGGCCAGCATGTTGAATAGCTGGCGAGTGTCGTCGACGATCACGCTGTTCTGGCTCTCGGTCACTGCCTCGGATGCCCGGGATGCGAGGGTCGGGTGGCGATCCATAGAACGCCGATACCAACCGCTCCCGACAGTCTGCCCAGTAGTTAGCGCGCTGATCGTGCCGACCTTGTAGATGATCTCGTGGCGGCTGGATGGATGACCGACGTGCTGACGACCAATGACCCAGTCGACCAAGTTGGACTCCGCTTCTGCCGGCAAAACCGGTGGCGGCGAGACACCCTGGCGATGCCGAGCTTGCCCTGGACGACCCACTTCATCAGCGTTCGGTATGGAATCTTGGTGTCGATGCTGACTGCGCGACCTTTTCACCGCTCAAAACGCGCTGGACTGCAGCGTTGAGGGCGTCGTTGGTGTGGCTGAGCGGCATCTTGGCAGGAACTTGTCAAATGGGAACTGGATAATTGCGGTACTCCACTGCCATTTTACGGGAGAACCGAGTTTCGGAACATACGATTGCAACAGGGTTTTCCGGTTATCTGGTTGCTGAACATTTCAGCCAGTAGAATACCAATAGATACTATATTTAAATTTGATTGGCTATAAATAATGATGCACGGATCTGGTCAAGTGCACCAAACTGGCAAAACCCCTTAGTGACTAGGATGCGCTAATATGGGGACATCCTTTGACCTGCCTCAGCAGACCCTCCCACGATGGACGAGCTGCTAGCGCTCGGCGGCGATCAGGACGAGTCCACGGGGCTGAGTGAGCTGCTGGAGATCGTCGACGAGTGGTTGGGCGGCTCCCAGGGGGCGTCAGGTCGTGCTATGGCGCGCCACGCAGTCCCAACGACCGCCCAAGCAAGCTCCGCGCTGCCAATCGTCTGCTCCGAGTCTGTCAGCGCGGTATCCGAACCGATAGAAGCAGCTCTTCCAATCAGCGCAGCGCCATGGCCAAGCGTGGACAAAGACAGCAGCGACGCGCTTGGAACCACAGCCAAGTGGATGCCAGTTAGCGGCAGCAAGCGCCCGAGAGAGCGAAACACGGCGGTGGACATGCTCCGCCGCCTGAAGAAGAAGGTCGAGCACTCGCTCTTGCGCGTGGAAGTGCGCGACCTGAAGTTCCAACTAGCGGCCCTGCAGCAGTCTCGATGTGATGGGTCTAGCTCAGCCAGTGAGAGGACTCTTTATCCTGCTTCGTCATCGGGCTCGACCGATTCGCTAGGCAACGAGAATGCCGTCGACAAGCACCGTCAGACCCAAATGCAGGAAGTGCTACGGCAGGTAGTGATAGTAAACCGTCAACTGCGCGCGCGCGTGATCAAGAACGACGCTCTCCTGCGCTCCATCCGTAACGCTATCCGTAGTAGTAGAATGGTACGAAGTGTTGGCACCTCCATCCTTGTTCGACTGACTACTAACCACTTTTCTAACGCCTGCTCTAATGTGTTTGTGTCCTTGTGCAAATGATACAGAGCGACAACGAGGAGCAACTACTATCGGAGGTATGTGCGCATCATTCTTCAGCCGTCAATGGCAGCCCGGCCGGGTATGGAGCTGACGCAGAACAAACTGCGCCTCTCGAAGCAGTTCACGTGGATGCCGACTACGTTCTCCGAAAACTCCCACCCTTGACGGCGGATTGTCTGGTATGCAGCAGTGAGATAACAGTCGACGCGTTCGGCTCGCCTCGCTTTGAGATCAAGACCGTGACGACCCTGGGCTGCAATATTCAAGCGTTCAGTCCGCTCTTCGCCGAGAAATTCCGAAAGACCAGCACTTTGGCGTGCATGGTATTGAAGTGCCTCAAGGTGCGTTCACGCGAATCGCACTTGTTCCCCGAAAAATGTTTTAACACTGCTCGTTCCGCCTTAATCTCAGACAAAAGTACGCGTCTGTGAGCACTCGTACTCGCGGGAAGTTCGATACCTCGGCTCGACGCTTTTGATGCACTCGAGCGACGTGGTGTACAAGGACGACCAAGAGGACGGCAGCATCGTCTTCACGTGGTCGTCGAGGATGTCCCACCCAGATGGCGCTATCGGATTCCGCGGGTACTCGTGGATCATCGTGATGCGGTCTCCTCAATCGCCTTCAGAGATGACGACGATCCGAACCTTGTACGAGCTCACGCCTGAGCGCATCTCGCCCTCCGTTGTGTCGATCGACGGCGAGAGTCCGGAGAAGGTGCGCGCGTGCCTGTTCCGAGTACTGAGCGAGAGGGTGCGGCTCAAACACACCCACCTGCAGCACAAGCTGCTGGTCGAGACGGGCAGGGGCGAGCACGCTGCTGTATTGGGCGCGTGAGATGATGTACGTTTGGGGGAGGGCTATGCTCAGTAAAACCACTTGCTTCGGTGGCGCAAGAGCCCGTTTAACGGTCTGACACGGTATCGAGAATCTCATGTGCATTTCCGACTCACTACCTCTACTCTGAAAGAACTTCACAACAGCGAGTCGCAATGCCCTCGCGGTGGTGCTTGGCAAAACATCTCGCCCTCCAATTGTGCGTTCTGGTCGCGTTGCATGACAAGACGCGTGTTGGCACTCAACGCTCGCAGGTAGAAGGCGGCATCCGGGTCTTCGGAGTCCAGCCCCCTAGGGTCGTTGCGCTCGCCGGGGTAGACACGATAGCAAGTCTCCACCACAGCGGTCGATTGCGAGGAGTTCGAAGAGAGCGGTGAAACCTTCATCCATTTGTGTTCGCGGAAGACTCGCCCGTGTGGTGGGAAGACCACGACCGCAGACGTCACGACAATGGTGGTCCCGTCGGGGTATGGCACATAGCGCTGGACCAAGTGCATCCCGGTCAAGCGAACGCCGAGCTCATTGGCGAGCGGGTGCTTCTCGACTGGCGATGACACCATCATGACGAACTTCTTCTCCATGGACAATCCGTCGCGACTGGGAATCTGACGCGCATGAACGTCAGGTACCTTGAACGCTTCGCATATCACAACCAATGCGGTGCACGTACCATCAGGTGCCGCTTGTGGGCGTACGACCGCAGTCCACTAGTGTACAAGCCCCGCCAGATCATGTTTGAAGCCTGCAGCGCCGAATATTCGACGGGAGTCGCCGTGCGGATCTCAACGAACGCCGTCGCTCCACTAGATGTGCGCACCGTCTCAAAAGAACCGGTGATGCGGCTGGACGGACTCATCGGAAAAACACTGCGGGACTCGTCGAGCAGGCGCATCATTCCTTGCCGTATCGCGTCCATCATCGGCGCGCTGATGTTGACCGTCAGGGTCGGGTACGGAGGCGTCTCTGGAGTGTCCAAGAGGATGCGATAGTCGTCCTGTACACAGAGCACAACACCGCGTCGTAAGTAGCGCTTAATGTAAGCAGGTCACTACTCGTCGCCCCACCTCTGGGTGCTCCTGTTTCTTCAAGACGCTGAGGATGGCGTCTTCGAGTTGGTGATAGTGCTTCACCGCCTCCTTGAGCCTCCGGTTCGCCAGCTCTGCGCGCAGCCGCTTCCCGAGCTCGTTGAGCGCTATCTCCCGCCAAACCGTTAGCGTCGTGGCATTTGCCGATAGAGAGACCGCGCTGTTACCACCGGTCCCGCTGGGCCCAGCTCGCGCGAGCTGCAGGTGTGCCAGGCGCGCCTCGAGCTTCCCGCCTGCTCCCTCAACGCGACGATCTCGGCGCGCTTCTTGCGCTGGAACTGCGTCGTGTACTTCACCGCCGCGACCTCCTCCTGCGCCCGCAAGGCCGCAGAGGGAGCGTCTACACTGTCCGGAGCCGAGCCATCGGCGCCGTCGATGAACGAAAGCACCGCGGCGAGCGTGGAAGCGTCGACATCGTCGAGCAGCGGCAAGAAGCTCATCCTACAGGAATAATCGACGCGAATAGTGATCTGCACTCTTACTTCAGACTGTCAACTCTCCCGTGAGTGACGGTCATGGCATAGAGACTGGCTCAGCGGGTATAACGTCTTGAACATGGCTAGCGCTGATACTTCGAGCATAAGGGCTCAGACAGAGTTTGCGTTAATGCTTTCGTACTGAGTCCGCTTTTGTCTCCTCCATCGCATGAAGCGGCGAAACTCTTCTCTCACGGACCCGCAGCTCCACGCACAGTTAGTTATTGATGTTAGCGAAACGAAGATCTCAGATGTGGGCGATCGTCATCCTGGCGTACGTTTGGCGTTCTAGCTCATCCAGCAGCGTGTTCTGGACGCTTTGCAGCAACGAGCGCGTGTTGCGGCCGTACGAGTTGAGCACGAACCGCTCGAGATGGCCTAGCTGTTGGAACCCTGCTGCCGTCCCGCGGTGCTCTGGGTACACGTGGTAGCATGTCCGGAAGGTCGATGCGTGCTGTGAGTCCGTTGGCGACCTGGTGAGCATGATCCATCCGCACTCCCGGAACTGAAGATCTCCCTCCAGCGCTGGGCGGACGACAGACGTGCAGATGTAGGCGACGTGGTCCGCGCTGGCGAACTTGTGCATCAAGTAGACGCCGCGGAGACTGACGTCATGGTGCTGGTCTCGAAGCATCACCATGTACGTCTTCTCGGTGAACTTGTCATCACATCGGTGCTGCGTACAACGACATCGGGTTAGTGAGACTTCTTTGCAGGTGCAGGAGTTGAGTTGTAGGGCGTACGTGAATGGGCTGCTTGTTGGAGAGCGTCTCTTTCAGCTTGACACCGCTGAGCATGATGCCCAGCGCCTCCTCGTAGCTGCACGCAAGCGGAGTCGTCGTCGTGACTTCCATGAACGGATCGCCACTGTCGGGGCGCTGCTTCATTGCACAACGGCTGGTCACGGCGTCCTCGACCGCGGGCGAAAACACCGATCCGATGTCTGCGTACAGCCTCTGGATCTTCTTCTCCATGTCTCCAAGCATCGACTCGGTGTTGAAGTCGGCAAATGGACTGAGTGTTCGCGTCGGGGGCTGGAACACCAGGTCGATTCCCTGCAGTAGCACAAGAACAGCACCGTATCAGCATCAGGGTGTAGGTTGGCTGTCTCTTTCATGAGCCACAGGAGCGAGACCACAGCTCTACCGACCTGGAAGACGCCTCTCTTCTGCAAAACACCCTCCAGGTTCCGTGCGAGCTTCATTTGCTTGGCGAGAATGTCCCGCAGCTGAATGTTCTCCATCTCTGCCTGCTCGCGCTCGCGCTGGATCTGCAAGGCCACATCGGCCCACCGCACAAACCCTTCCTTCTCCACTGTTCCAATGAGGGTGTTTTCTTTATGCTGCGACGCAACCAGCGCGAGCTGCGTCCTGCTGGACCCGCGCTCTTGCCGGAGCCGGCGCAGCAGCGCCTCGAGCTCCGCGACCTGTTCCCGTAGATGCAGCCGCTCGGCCTTGCGCTTACGCCGCAGACGCATCGCGGCAGAAGCGTTGCTCCGCTTGGGCTTCGCTCTCGTTGCACCATCACTTGAGCTGCTAGAGCTGCGTCCTGCGCGCTCCGAGTCTCCGTCGCTCTCTTGAGACCGAGGCGCTTGTGGCGATGACCCAGTGGACGAAGAGCGAGGCGAGTCGAAGGGCGAGACGCCAGCCAGAGACCCGCAGCTGCTCGCATCCGTCAGGTTCAGGTCGGTATCGAGTTCCTCATCCACGCCCACGTCATCATAGCCGTCCAGGAACGCGAGCGCCGCCTCCAGCGTGTCGTCCGCCTCCAGGAAGCTCATCGTCTCGGCTCCGGAGCTCCTCAGCGTGTTCTGAAGTGTCTTATCCGCTGAACAGCTCTGCTGGTGATAAGATTACGTGATCAGCCACGCCTGACTTGTACGGATAGTACGGATAAAAACACAAATCACAGCGTATACATAAGCATGTTTCCACACAAAATGCGCGTACATTCGGATATACCGACACGTATAGTATACGCTGCCAAGTGCGCCACGATGATGCTAGCATTCGAGTCGAGAAGTTTCTGCGTGTGTGAGCTACTAGAGACTTGGGGGCTCTTGGTCGTCATGGGACCGATCGCCCAGGCTGTTGGCGTTGACGTTACCACCGGTAGGGTGCAGATGGAGGAGGACGACGCGCTGACGGTGCAGGAGGCGCTCGCGTTCATCGACGCGTTCGAGCACGATGTGACGACCGACGCGGGTGCGAGCAGCGCGGCGCCGACAAGCCCCGAGAGCTCCGCTAGCGACCGCCCGGCGGCGGAGGCGGACAAGAAGAAGCGAAACTCGCTGGCGGTGCGGCGGTGCCAGCGCCGGAAGAAGCAGGAGCTGCTCGAGCTTCGCGAACAGGTGAAGATGATGGAGGTGCAGCTGAAGCAACTGCAGCGTGCCAGGAGGCAGCAGCGCAGCGTTTCCTTCGATACGTCCAGAAAGCACAAGCGCCCAGTACTGGCAGACATGGAGGCTGCAGAGCTGAATGGCGACTCAAAGGCCGTCTGGATGCGCTTGGCGCAGCGTGAGCTGCTCGAGCGCCAGCGATCGGAGATGCTCAACCACCAGCTGCGCGCCGCGGTGGCCAAGCACCGCGACCTGAGCGCCGCCTTTCAGTCGATCGTCGGAGTCGGGTCAATCAATGCGGTGGGTATCTTCCTATCCTTGATTTACATCTATATCGCAACGCTACTGACCTTGGTGAATGCTGGATCTCGCCACTGCAGCACCAACTGGAGTCTTTGATCGACGATCCGCCGGCGCCGCCACTGTACTCGAGCCCGAAAAAGGTGTTCTGCATGGACTACGTTCTCGCGGACCTCCAGTTGGCGATGGAGAAGCTCCACATCGACGCCGATTCAGTGCTCAGTCCCATAAACATCGACCTGGGGAACAAGAGAGGCGAAAACTGCGTCGAAGTGAAACAGTCGCCCGATCACGGCGAATACGTCGAAATTTCGCAAGCTTATGTGGTGCCTCAGCCGATGGAGACCATTGCAAGGGCTATGTGGCACGGCATCTGCACGCACAACATCCAGACGGAGATGTACTACATCAAGGTGCGCTCGAGGCATTGAAATCGTCCTATGCGCGTCATTTACCCACCTTTAGCGCTCACACCCAAACTTCGTGCAGGTGCGATCCTCGAGTGACATTGATGCACACAAGAACTACGAGATGCTACTGCACGACCCGGCGCGCGCGATCCGCTACACGCTCGACGGGATCTCGTACATGAAGAAGTTCGAAGAGGAGGACCGCCGGTTGTTCGCATTCACGTCGCTAGTCACGATCCCTGGTCTGGCCGGCATCAACTTTCGAGAAAAGTCGTGGATGCAACTTACAAGGAGCCCAGACGACCCGTCGGCGCGTTCAGTCCTCCGCACGTGCTATCATCTATACCCCGAAGCCCCCGCGCTCATGAAGCCGTCGACGTTCGACAGTCCGTTTGAGAGCGAACTGCGGCGCACGCGGTCGTTCCTGCTACAGGCAATCACCACGAAGGTCCGCACCGACGGCGCCAAGATCCAACAACTGCTATTCAGCCAGGCACGCTGATCACCCGTGAAGAACTCGTCCAAATGTATTGTATGATGGTTTGCCATTGGTTGCCGTTGAGTGACACAGTGCTGTCATGAGACTGTTGAAGCTGCCGCTCGGCGTTGATGTCCATCACGTGCCTTTGGCCAGTGAATGTCGGTCGCGTTGTTCTGTGTGACTTGGATGAACGACGGCACTCGTCAAAGCACCGTCGACATTGACTTGGTGGCATCCTCATCGGATGAAGAGTCCACGCTACGAACCGTGCTCGCCTTCATCGAGGGGGACGACCACGATGGTGGCTCCAGCGGCTCTGGGTGTAGCCTGGATACGTCACCGTCAGTGTCCGCACCGACTTATCCAACGCCAAGGATTCGGGCTGCGAAGTATACGACGCAGCTCCACCGACGGAAGCGGGCGGAGGTGGTCGCGCTGCGAGAGGAAGTGGTGGGGCTCGAGGGTCTCCTGGTGCAGCTCCAGCGCGTCCATGTGAGAAGGAGCTCGTCAGCAACACCGACCAGCCGGAGCGATCTACATCATGACTCACCCCAAGAAGTCGCCTGGGTCTGCCACATCGGAGCATGCTGAGCCAGTGGCTCGATGGCGCGACGTCGCTCTTACGGAGTACCAGATGCGCCGTCGCGCCGAGCTTCTGAACAGCAGACAGGGCTTCACTACAGCGTCACCGTGGTCTGGGCAATGTGATCCTCACCGTACTGAGAAAGCGGTCAGGCGAAGAGGTACGCCCTTGAGTCTAGATGACGTGGCGCCGCTAGGGGGCCTCACAAGGCCCGGCGATTGTGTGGTGTCGTGATTTGCTGACAGGCAAACGACACGGCTGTTGTTGGAGACTGCGTTGACGCGCAGCTCGCGCCTGTCAGCGGATCTCGGACCGAGCTTGGAGGCCGAACTGCAAAACGGGATGGCGCAACTGTATGCCGACTTGCACCTTGTTTTTCAGCGCGAGCTGTTCCCCGTCAGTGCCGACTCGCGTGCCAGCAGCTCATTCGAGATCGTGCGTAAGCGGAATGGGGCCGTCGCGTACATTGAGGTGTGCACGACGACGTCAATTGCACACACGCAATGTGAGGTGGTGCAGGCGATCTGGCGTGACGTCGTACTCTTCGGCCAGCGCAGGTACCCATCAGGTGTCTCATGATGGTACGAGGACATGGTCGATAGAGTCTTGTGTATATTTGTGCGTCGTCGCGCTGCAGTGTAATGCTGATGAAATCGCTATGCTTGTTGCTTTCAGGATCCGAGTGGAGATGGCCGGACCTTGGTAAAGAGGTTCGAAATGCCTCTCGCCCCGAGCCGACCTACACCAGCTGCTTACGTGCAACCAATCCAGCTGAGCGGCATGCACTTCGTCAAGTGCTTTGACTCGCAAGGCGACTGCAGTAGCAGCAACAGCCTCATTATCACCGCGGCTGTCTTCCTGCTACCCGCAAGCGTCCTGCAGTTCCTCGAATACTCGTGGGTGAAGGTCTCCGTGTCTTCCTCGTCGCCGTCTGGAACTGTTGTCGAAACGTGCTACCGCGTCTACCCTGGCGAACACCTAGCGACCGCCATCCACGCCCCCATCGGTCGACTGGTAACCAACACACAGGACTCGGAAGCCGTGTTTGTGCTGCACACGCTCACCAACAACACACGCTTCAGCATGCAGGACATACAGAACACGCTTCTATCGGGCGAACTCTTCCACCAGCCCCCCTGTTTCTGGACGACGTGAACGACAAGACAAGGAGGCATCTTCTGGTTGACCCACTTGCACTACTACTACACTCAACAACAAGTTAAACTAAAGAGTAACTTGTCGGATGCCTCGCTGCAGCCCGAGGCTGTTCACAAAATGAAGAACGTTGACCGCAGCATTCAGATCGCAGCCCGCAGCATGATGGTGAGCTCCATCTTCGCGTTGGAGGTGCTGGATGCGCGCTTGGTTCTCGCGTGCGCCTCCCGCTGGTTGCCAGGTCGATGGCCGCGGAAATGGCGAATCACTACAATGTTGTGCGACGCCTGGATCGCTCGGGTCTTCCCCTCGTCCTTGTCGGTGACACCGGCGCCATCTTGTCAGGGGGCCGCTTGCTCGTCGAGGAAAGAGGTCTCTCCATCGTGGAAAAGCGAGGAATGAGGAAGAGGACCAGCCCCTCCCTCCCCGAGAGAATCCACGGGTCCACTGGCTGAGAAAGCGTTGTAAAACATGGTTAAGCAATGGCGACGTATTGAAGGTAGCAACCGTCGAAGAGCAGACCGTTTGGGACGAGACTGTCAGCCAATGTGACGAAGTTGCTGTTAGCATGAGAGAGTGAGGGTGATTCTTACTTCACACCGTCTCATGCGAGAGTGAATGTGGTTCTTACTTCACACCGTCCATTTCTCTGTGGCCAGAAGGGGAAGAAGATGGAGGACGAGGTGGCCGCGCTCGAGTCGGTCCTTGCGTTCATCGAGGCGTACGACGTGGCCTCCATCGACGCCTCGGAGGGGATCGAGCCGGCCAACGATGCTCCGCTGCCCGTGCGCCGCGGCGCGTCGGTGGGGGCGAAGGAGAAGCCTGCGAAGAGGCGGAAGCGCGCGAGCGACGCGGACTCGAGCGGCGGCGACCGGAGCGGCGAAACAACCAGCTACACGACCATGCTGCAGCGCAGGAAGCGCGCCGAGGTGCAGATGCTTCGAGAGCAGGTGCAGGAGCTGGAGGCGCATCTTTCGCGGCTTCAGCGCGCGCGCTGGGGTGCCCAGCCCTCGTCTAAGAAGACCGAGTCGAGAGTTGCTGCGTCTTCTGCCCCTCAGATGCACTCGATGCCGTCAGCGTCGCCTATCAGGATCCGCCTCCAGGATCTGTGGGAGAACGCAGTCGGGGAGGTTGCTGACGTGCAGATGAAGGTGCCGCGGCCTTTTGGCCCGGCGATGACGATCCAGGACGGCAGCAACTGGCTCGACTCAGCCGTGAAGCAGTACCGGCTTCGCCGCCGCTCGGAGCTCAAGAACCGCCAGCTGAAGCAGCTCATGAGCCAGCAGATGCACCTCAACACGTCCATCCTCCGGCTCATGCAGAAGCGGTCGCTGTATCCTGTACGCGATAAGTGACTCGCCCCTGGCCCGCCATCATTGCTTTATTGCTTACATCCTATTGTGAACGTGCTTGACACTCGTATAGGGTTTGAACAAGCTACTTGAGGCCCCACCATCCGACTCGAGACCTCAAGAATCGATTCAATATCGCATCGCGGACGCCGCGATCGAGAGCGAGATCGCGCAGCTCTACCGCGAGGTCGATCTCGTGTTCGATCGTCTCCCAGTTGACGGTAGCAAGTCCATCTTGTGTTCGTTGGAGACCAAGCACGACTCACGAGTGGGAGACTACGCCGAGGTTCGCACGATGACGCCCATGCAGCGCAGCGCATCAAACGCTGCCATGCAGATGTGGCGGAAGACGTGTTCGAACCCGAGCCAACACCTGAACTTCTTCAGCGAGGTATGTGTTGTGTAGAATATGTTGCTTTGGGGTATTCGATGAACTGATTGCTGAGTGTGCTATTCTCTAAGACTTCTGGGCCAGACTCGTACGTGAAGAACTTCTTCTTGCCGATCGCTCGGCGGGGTGAGCGAGAAGGTGGAGATGTCTTGCTGAACGTGCGCCACCACGCGCGCAAGTTCGACGAGGCCAACCGCTTCGTGATGGTCATGTACGCCATCGTGCAGCCTCCGGTGCCCGGCATGTACTTGCGTGAGGACTCGTGGACGCTCGTGTCGCCCTCACCAACGGATCCGAGACACGAGTCGGTCATTCAGTCGTACTATCGGATCCACATCAAGCTGTCCGAGTCCGAGCAGCATCCGACCGACGAGGCGACAGAGGTGTGTTCGTTTGTCATGAATGCACTCGGGCGATTGACGCGTCGGAACATGCAGACGACGCAGAACTGGCTGCTCGATGAGACTTCGAGCCCGTTTCCGGACTGGATCTTGACCTAGCAAGGGCGTTGGTGGCGCCATGGCACTCAGCTGCGAAGTGTCGTGTTTGTACCGGTATCAGTAATTGAATATGCGTTTGGATTTGGTGACAGCACTCTACTTTGAAGTGTTACCCAAGCTTCGGACCCGCTCGGTAGTCACGTGTCTGTGGTTCAGTTTTCGGTAGGCGTCCAAAAGAGCTGCATGCAATTGGCTGACCGTCTCCGTGTGATCATGTTGGTGTTTGTTGTTCAAGAGAGCCTCGTCGGCAACGCTTTGACGGTGTGGAATGCGGCTCTCCATACGCTCCAACTGCAACCGCCCACCACATGACATGGTACCGCAAGGTAAAAAAAATTCCTGTACTGAGCGGCTGCGATTCGAGTCGCCTTACCCACAGCGAGCACATTCAAGCGGCGCCCAGATATGTGACACCAGCATTTACACCGAATCAGGTCTCCTTTCGCAATAAATCGTCTGTTCAACTAATAAGGAGTCGATGGTAAGCTTCACTTTTCTTTTTCTTTTAGCAGCCATTTTTTTTGTTGGTATTTTTCAAGTGTGCGGGAAGTGTACTTACTGTATACACAGTCGGTAACACTTCCATACTAAAGCCAAGTAGTTTAGGTAGTACGGCATTTCCGCAGGATAAAAGTGTAATGCAACTTGTTTCTCAACTAATAAGAAGTCGACAATCGCAACGGTGCCAGATGTGACTCACTTGAAGTCATGCAACTGATGTCGACTATTATAGTATTGCTCACGCACGATGACCAAGCTCACGCGCAATCAACAACTGGTCCTGCATACAGAAATCCCCTGCAGATTCGAAACTGTACCACTTCTATTTCCTCTCATCCGTCATCTCGGACCACTATCAGCAGAGTAATGGATTAAGTTCATCTCAGCATTGATGAGCACGTGAAAAGTGCAAAAGTGATCTTCCCAGTGTATGTTCAAGTTGCTCGATGCAGTGTGGAATGAAAGGCTGCTGAGCGATATCATGTTTTGGAGTGGAGCCGTCAAGCCACATGGAGGCGAACGCGAGACGGTCATCTTAGTTCATTCGTAAAAATGCCGAGCCCGCCCAAGAACAAGTACATCCGCCTCACCAACGCCGAGAAGCTCCGGCTTTGCCGGGTCGCGCAGTTGCGGCAGCCATGCACACTACAGGCGCTATCTGAGTGGGCTACATGTGTCTTTGCTCTACCCACTCTCCTACCACAATCGACTATTCACGACATCCTCCGTCGGCACGCGTCACTGGCCGCCATGCACGAGGTCACGCACGCGCGCAAACAGCTCGCCTACCCCGTGATAGAGCGATTCGAGGCCTCGTTGGTGGCCAGTTCGACAAGATGGAGGCGGCGATCAAGACAGTCACCGACAAGGCCCTGCTCACGCTCGCTCGGCACTGGGCGGACCTTCACAGCCTCCCCCGCGACAAGCGCCCGGGCTTTTCAAAGGGCTGGTTGCACCAGTTCAAACGCTGGTTGAGACCGCATCAGTCGACCTCGAGGCAATCCGTCTCGGGCGGCCGGCCATGCGGAAGATCACAGACCAGTGCGATTTTCGGGACGTGTTCAATATGGACGAAACAGCCTTTTATTACCAAATAGAGGCGCCACGGACGCTGTCGCGCCGCAAATGCGTGAGCGACTACAAGTCCAACAAGACACGGACGACACGGAAAAGTTGCCGTGTAACGGGGTTACACGTACAGTACAGTATGACACTGTACCGTACTCTCTAGAGAGTAGTGTGCGGCACACTACTCTGAGTTCGGGTCCTGACGGAATAGTGTAGCACACACTATTCCCTGCACACATTCGCACAGCCAT
>JAASGW010000259.1:0-39581 GCA_023334395.1 Phytopythium sindhum
CCCCCCCCCCCCCCCCCCCCCCCCCCCCCTTCCGTTCTCACCTTCATCCTCCATCTACAGACTGCCAGGATGGCTACTACTCAGTCAGCGTACTGGACGCGGCAGATCAATGCCTGACGGCTTACCCATGCTCCGGGACATACCTACCAACGGGCCTCACGACCGCTGTAGGCGCCTGCCCATCGGGCACCGGCTGCGCACTGCTGCCGCTGACACCTATCATGGGCTGCGTGGACTCGAGCCGCACAGACGTGGCTTTCGTTAACGCGGACGGCTCGCTCACCATGAACGGCCAAACCGTCTCCTACGCGGACGTCGTCCCAGGCGCGACATCATCCTCCACCACGTCTTCGTCCACGACCTCGGGCTCGTCCAGCAGCAAAGCGAACACCCTGTTCTCGACCGCAGCCTCCAGCGACACGAACCCAGGTAGTGTGGCGCCCGGTGACAGCTCCCTGGCCGACGACTCGAACACGGCGGACGCGTCTGCAGCGTCCTCGTCCGCGGGGAAGAACGCGACGGCCACGGACGCGGCGGGCTCTACCACCGGCAGTAGCAGCTCGCTGGTGTCCGTGAACGCGACGCCGTCCCCGTCGCCATCGCCAACACCCACGTCCACGTCCGCGTCCTCGTCCGCGTCCTCGTCGTCCAGCAGGTCCGTGGGCAGCGACAGCGACAGCGACAGCGGCAGCGGCAGCATCACGTCGTCCAACCAGAAGTCGTGGCAGGACGCGCAGATCCAGAGTGACGGGTCCGGGTCGGCCACTGAGGGCGCGGACGGCACGGGCGTGAGCCTCACGGGCGTCGTGGCCATCATCGTGGCCTGTCTGGCCGTGGTGGCCATCGCTGCGGGCGTGCGGCTTTTGCAGAAGAAGCAGAAGGAGCAGGCGCAGGCCCTCGAGACGCCCGAGGGCGGCGCGCTCGACAACTACGGCGGCGGCAGCGGCATGACCCCCAAGGAGAACGTGCTGCTGCTCTAATGTAAGCAACAGGAGAAGAGATCGAGAAGAAGAGAAGGTGTCCAACAACACGGTCCATGTCGAGTGCGGTTCGTAGCGTCCAGTCTAGTCAATGCAGCGTTCATCGTGTGTGTTCTCACTCATTGCTAGGATCCATTGGGACAACTGATCGACCTAGGCGGCCTTGGGCTTGGTCGCGGCCTCCTTCGCGTCCTTGAGCGTGAACACGGCGGCGCCCTCGGGCGTGTCGGCGTCGGGGACCACGCCATACTTGGCGTAGAGGCGCGCGATGCGGAAGAAGCTGCGCATGATGGGCGCGTCCGACTGGCGCGCGAGGTGCGGGAAGGCGGCGCGGAAGGCGGTCGTGGCCTCGTTCAGCTTGTAGTGCGGGATGATGGGGAACAGGTGGTGGATCTGGTGCGTGCCGATGTGGTGGCTCAGGTTGTCCACCAGTGCGCCGTAGGACCGGTCCACGCTCGACAGGTTGCCCTTGACATACGTCCATTCGGCGTCCGGGTACCAGGGCGTCTCGTCGTCGTTGTGGTGCAGGAAGGTGGTCACCACCAGCAGCGACCCGAAGACCAGCAGCGGCGCCCAGTAGTACAGGAACATGATGGGGAAGCCCAGCCGTAGCGTCAAGGCCACGTACACGGTGGCGCACGCGCCCAGGAACGCCAGGGACGAGATGACGGCCCCCACGCGGCGCACGAACATCGGGTCCCACTACATTATATAAAGGACACGAGGGTGAGGACAAGATGGGGGTAGCAAACTACGATACGGGGAGACGCACCGGGTTGAAGTGGTTGACCTTGCGGGGCGGGAAGCCCTCGAACAGGTAGGCGAACCAGGCGGCACCCATGGTGGTGACCTGCATACAGGAGATTGGATGGAGGAGGGGGAGGACGTGAGACGTAATAGAACAGAAAGTAAACGGGATAGGGACTCACCAGGTTGCGGGCGAGCTTGTGCTCCTCGCTGCGGCGCTGCGGGTAGAAGATCTCATCGCGGTCAATGTTGCCCGTGTTCTTGTGATGGTGGCGGTGCGACAGCTTCCAGGGTTCGTAGGGCGTCAGGATGAGCGAGTGAATGAACGTCCCGACCGCAAAATTGAGCGCGTGGAAGCGCGAAAAGGCGCCGTGGCCGCAGTCGTGGCCCACTGTGAAGAAGCCCCAGAAGACCACACCTTGGAGGAAAACGTAGCCTGCGCACGTGACCGCGTCCGCCGCAGCTGTCACAGGCGGCGAAATGTCCAGCGCCTGCGCTGCGGTAGGGATCACGTGCGTTCGCATGAACGCCAGCGTCACTACTAGCCCAGCCGCTAGCACCAGCGATCGTACTGCGTAGTACATGGACAGCGGTACAGATGCCTCAAAGCAATGGCGTGGCAGCGTGCGCTTGATCTCGGTCAGCGTCGGGAACTCGACGTGCGTCATGGTCACAAGATAATTTACTTGTCGATGACGGGAACAGATCACAACTGGAGAGGGAACCGAAGAATGGACGGCCAAAAGTAAATGGAGGACGAGTCCTGTCTTGTATTAAGTATTGACATGTTGGATCCACATCCAAGACCATATACATAAGTAGTTTACCAACCAACCACCACCAGCAATCGGCTGCCCATCCTCACCTGTCCACATTTGAGTTATTGGATGCACTTGGGATGGCTAGGGACAATTCACATGTAATTTACGCAACTGTTTCAATTTGGGGACAACACACGACCCTTCGGCATGTTGGTTATACTTGTTAAAACAGTAATATTCAAGACTTTTATATCACATTAATCAATAATTGTACTAATTTAAATAATAGTTTGGTGGTGCCTAACCTGACCCGTCCTTGCACATATGAAAACTACCGAGGATGACACAATACTGGCGGGCTCAATGATGCCATCAACGAGTAAGTATCATTTTGTATTGGAATGTATGAATTTATACTAACCCAAGATTAGTTGACAACCACACATCGTGTATTATACTACACGCAGCAGCAGTATCAACTTCAAGTGCATCAAATATGCCACTCGCCTCGCTTTCACCAATCAGAGCCACGCACGTCTCCATTCACTGACCAAAGGCATCGATCAATGCAACTAGTACACGTTTTTAACCCTCGCGGAAGGGGAGCACGACCTCGTGCTGCAGGATCTCCTCGGCGGACGGCCGCTGCAGCGGATCCGGGTGCATCATGCCGGCGATCAGGTGCTGCAGCGAGTTGGAGTACTGCCGAAACATGGCCAGGTCTCCGTCGCGGATGCGCTGCCACTCCTCGCCGTTGCTGGGCAGTGTACGCCCCAGCGCCAGCTCGTAGATGGTCGCGCCAAGCGCGAAGATGTCGCCCGCGCGCAGGTTCGTGCGGTTGCCTTCGAGCAGCTCGCTGTTATAATGAACCGTTCAAACGTCAGTGTCATTTGCAAATATCAACAGGGTCCAAAGGGGGTGACCTACCGGCTGAGATATCGGTTGTCGCCCTCGGTGATCTCCATGCTCCCGTCCATGTGCGCGACGGTGCCGAGGTCGCCCAGCTGCGAGTCGACGAATCGCAAAGCGACTGTTAAAGACACGCTCGCACTTCACCAGGCTGTTTGAGAAGCTTACCTTGTACACTTCTCCATCGCCGACAAGCACGTTCTGAAGCTTGACGTCCATGTGCACGATCTTCTTGCTGTGCATGTCATCCAGCGCCTGCGTCATTTCGAAATCGCAGTAGTCAGTGTCACTGCTGATACAGCTCGCATCGCGCTCAGTCGTACCTGCGCAAGATGGCACAGGATCTTGCAGAGCATCGCCTCGGGGACGGGCTGCGGCTTGAACTTGTCGACCATCTCGGCGAGGCTGCAGCCCTTGCAGAACTCGAGCTGGATGTACAGCAAGTCGTCCTCGATCCACGCGTCAAAGTAGCGCACGATGTGACGGCTGCCGCTCAGCGCCGCCAACGCCTGCACCTCGCGCAGCGCCCGCTCTCTGCGGTATCAATCAGACATTAATTTAGTGAACGTTCACGTGCCCATGTCGACTGCATTGCATGAGGCAGTAAAACATGACGTACGTGTCGGCTTTGCCTCTAAAATGGCGCTTGCTCTTCTTAACGGCGTAGACCCAGCCGTCGATCTTCTTGAGGCACTTGAACACCTTGGAGAACGAGCCCGAGCCGATCATCTAAGCAAGCAGTGACATGAGTTCATCAAGTCTCCGATACACAAGTCGCAGCATCTCACACATCCTGCTTACTTCTTGCTCGACAAAGTCGGACAGGTACTTGGACATGGGCGCAGCTCCAGCTGCACCACTACCGCCGATCCAGGCGGTTGGGAACGACTGGCGCTTCCGCCGCGGCCGCTTCTTGCGCCCAGAGTCGGACGGCAGCGGCGCGAACGGGTTTGTGAATGTATCGATTGGCACCGGCGCGCTCGCCTCCTCCCTGCCACATTACATTAGAGACAAGTGAGTGATGTTTCAACCGCACAGTATCAGCACGACGCGCTCTACCTTGGCGGCCGCACGAGCTTGCGCTTGCCGTTGGCGATGAACGCGCTGGAGCCGAGCATCGCGACATCAATCGGCGGCGAGAGCATCTCGTCGGACTCCTGGGCCACGGGCGAGGGCAGCGAGTCGGTCGAGATGGACGGCAGCGGCTGGCCGGCGCGCCGTACCTCCATGTGCGTCATGTCGTGGGTGATGTGCTGCACCTCGTCTTCCCGGATCAAGTCGACGCTCATGCTGCGCCGGTGGCGCTTCTTGAGCGGCGACGGGGTCGTTGGGTGCGACAGGTGCATCACTGGCTGGTCCAGCGGTGTGAGGAAGTCCATCTCGTCTTGGCTGAAGGCGTAGCTGCTGTACCGCTGGCTGTAGCTGGGCGTGCCGTGGTCGATGGTGCCGCCAAAGACAGAGCTCTGCGACGCCGGGGGCGGCGCCGGCGCGTTGGATTGGAACAGCCGACCCGCGGGCTCGACGTCCGGCTCGCTGCGCTGGCTGGCGTAGTGGCTAAAGTCGATCTTCTTGGGCCGCGGGTGAAGCGGCGTGCGCATGCCGTCGCTCGCCTGCGAGGAGCCCACGATGTCCTGGCTGTCGTAGTCCTCATCCTTGTCCTCGGCCATGGACGTATCCGCGCTCGGCGAGTCGTAGTCGATGCGCTTTTTCACCGGCTCGTCCGGGGTGCGCGCCGTGCTCCCGGGCGTTGACAGTCCGCGCTTTTTCTTGCGCGCCGTCTGCCGCGCGCTGTCCCTGTGCCATCACTCAGCCCACGGTCAGTGTACGCTACCACGCAGAGCAGAAGGAGAAGCACGCACTGCGAAAAGAAGTCGTGGATTGTGCGCTGCTTCTTGGCCGTCGTCGTTGTCGTGGTTGAACCCGCGCCTGGCGCCGGGGCCGGCGGCGTCGCGGTCGCCCCGCCGGCCGCGCGCGCCGTTCTTCGCGCCACGCTCAGCAGCATTGTGGCGCCTACGCTAGCGCTGTCCTGTCCTGTCCTGTCCTGTCCGCGTGAAGGCAGAGGCTCGCGTGCCACTCCGTCGTTGGCGCGGCAATCGTCCGGCCGATCGTCTGCTTTGTCTATTTGTGGACGTGCAGGCTTTTCCCGCGCGCTTTCTCTTCCCTTGGCAATCCGCGCGTCGCGTCGCTTGGCTTTATCATTAATTATATTTGTACATATTTTAAAGGCTATTTGTGTCAATAACTTAATTAAATGTATCATCAGTTAAGAAATTAAATTAAATCTCCGAGGTTTGAATGTTTCCGCCATTTTTGAGATGCGAGACGTCACTGCCGCGGGGGAATCAGATGTGACCAGCACTCACCGATGGCTACAGCAGGTAATGCGTATCACTTCTAGGCGTCAATGACTCTGCATGGTCTCCATTATCACCTCGGTTTGACTGTCCAGCGGCGCGCGATAGCCGACAGGAGCAGGCTCGACTTCTTGGTGGGCTGGTCGGTCGGTTCATGCTGTTGCTCCTGCTCTTTGTTCTCTGTCGGCTGCTCGAGCTGGCGGGTCTCCTCCTCGAGCGTCGCCGTCTCGATGGCGAGCTTGACGAGATCCTGAATGAAATCGTCATGCCAACGCGTGAGCAACCTGGGAAGCAGATAGACACCGAGACCAGATTGACAGGCACCTTGAGTCCGAGGCGGTCGCCGACGGCGCGCGTGGGCGGCTGGCCCTGCAGCGCCTTCGTGTGCGCGTAGAAATCGCAGATCTCGCACGCACGGATGACGCGGCACAGCCGGCAGTTGGCGTTCCGACTGGTCACGATGGTGTCGTGGTGTACGTCGGAAGCGGCTGCAGTCGGCGCGTTCGTGTCGCCCTCGCGACCAAAGGCGCGGTAGGGCCGTTCGTAGGCCGGGAACTGGCGTAGAATGGTCGCATTGTCCGCGTCCGCCTGCACCGCGCGCAGGTAGTACTCGTCCAGTGCACTGGCAATCGTCCGACATCGAGCATGAGCGATGAGCTGCCATCGTTTACCACAATGACCCCTCGAAGCCTTACCTCTGGTGTGGCTCGGGCGGGACGATGACCATGGTGGTCTCATTGCTGCAGGTGACCGAGCCGACGCGGCCGACGTACTTGAAGGCCGAGTACACCCCGAAGACCTCGACTTCTGCGACGTGCAGGAACGCGCGGTCGCTCGCGAGTTGGATCCGCACAAACTGGCCCACGGTGTGCGCCGTGGGTAGTGCCCACTCGGTCAGGCGCTTGTTCTCCACAAATCGTTCGAATGCACTCGACTGCACCTTGGCCGCACGCAGCCTACTCGCATCGAACAGGTGTGAACGGATAACCACACGCTCTAACTAGTTCAAGGGCGTGCATGCAACGACATACCCTTCTTTGCCTTCGAAAGCCTTGAACGGGAACTCACTGACAAAGATCCAGAACGGAGAGAGGCGCGCAGTGTACTCAGCACGACTCCTTGCTGGGTTTTGCGGCTCGTCCGTGCGGTTCCAGACCTAGATGGACCATCGAAGGCAGACGCATGATCAGATTAGCTCTCGTTGTGTTCACATAGCAACGGAGACGCGAACAGTACTCGGATCTTCTCGATGACGGCAGGCTGCCCGAGATCCACCTCCCACCACGGCTGATCTTCCAACTGCGCACATTGAAGACAGCGAAAGCGTCAAAAGCGCCCGTCAATCACTAGCAGCAAGACTTCAGCGCCCTAGAGCGTCTCAGAAGAGCCGTCAAGGACATACGTGCGTGTGGATACACTTCTCGAGGCTGCCGTCGATCACTCCGTTGACTGCGAGCTCCGGGCCTTGCTCGTTGTAAATGCTAATCTGGCGGCACGGCTTGCCCAGCGCCAGATTATACGGCTCAACATGAAAGCACTTGAGGAGCTCAGGCTGCTCGATGAACTCGCGCTAGTCAAACACAAGGCAACAAAATACACACTGAATCATTGCCGAGGGGATCAGTAGCGATAATCCATTGATTTCTCATACCTTCACGCCATGACCGGTGCAACCTCGACGGTTCCTTCCCCAGGTGTACAGCTCACCGTACGCCGACACTGCACCCGTGTGGTTTGTACCGCACGAAACTTGTCTGATCGCGACCTCGCTCAGCGCCTTGACGTGTTCCCACGTAGGGATGTGCTTGCCCAGAGCCATCGGACCACCGCAAATGAACACCTGCCCACCCAAGAGCTTCTTGCTCCCTCCATTTTGCTCCGAGATGACCTCCGAGGTGCACGCAGAGTGCGCGGTACCGCACGAGACCTGCCACACGCGAACTTGTTTGGTTACGAACTCCCGCACGAGTGTTGGAACAGTCACCATATCCGTCACACCAGCTCCAAGGCCCAGCCGTCCGCCGTTGGCTGATCCCCACATGAACAGCTCTCCTACGGTCGAGACTGCTCCTGTGTGAGATGCTCCGCATGACACGCAGCGAATCCGGCGCTTCCTAGGAAACTTGACGAGTAGCGGTAGCAACGCGTACTGTTCGTACTGCTCCTCGACAACGCCAACCCCAAGCTTGCCGCTTGTAGCAGAGCCCCATGTGTACAGAAACCCGTCCGAGTCGATTGCGGCACTGTGAGAGTACGCAGAAGAAACTTGGCGAATGCTGGTCGACTGCGTTGACATCCAGTTGGATGACAGAGGATTCGTCAGCGGAAGTCACGACGGGGTATCAGAGATTAGAATGGGGTATCCCAAGGATAGGAGTACCTTCAAGGTATCGATGAGCTGCGGGTGGTCTGAGTCGAAACAAGAGGCTCCAAATTCGTTTGGCTGGAGGCCCAGTCGGCCGCTTGCTCCAATCCCGCACGTGTACAACAACCTGCCTCGAGGTAAGTGTAAAGATGAAGGTGTTAGGATGCGACTAGAAGTCGAACCCACATTCCATGGCGCTGTGCTCTGTGCAGCGTACCCATTCTGCATTAAGAGCGCGACGTGGTGGCTTCCCGCTGCCACCATCGCAACTGCCTACGGTATCACAAGAACATCAGAGGTGATTCCATCGCCACAGAAGGCTAGCATAACTCACCGCTCCGCCTCGAGGCGAATGTAGCAGTGGTCCTCTGTTCACGTGCATTCACACAAGTATGTCGAGCGTCAGATAGCTCAGTTGTTAGCCACAAGACAACTGAAAGAAACCGTACCGCGACGTGATCCCACTCATGTCAATCTTATAGTTCTGGCCACGCACAGTGTACTCAATTGTGGTGTTCTCGAGCTGCACGTGCCGGCGAGCAGCTCTCGTCTCGAAGGCTTCGTCCTAACACGATCTCAAACGGCCCACGACGTCATCAAATCTGTGTGTGACCCCTGCAGCTGTCTAACTGTGTATACATACCGCTCGTCGGATTTTAGCGGCAGCTTCGTCATGCTTCCTAGCTTCCTTTTCACGCTGTCGTTGCTCCCGCAACTCTTTCAGGTCCTTCCACTTCAAGATGAATATCGCTGTTAGATGCCTCAACGTCCTTACACTATGAGTACCCGAGCAAGCTTACGCTTTCAAGAAACTTGTCTCGTTCCTGCATGCACACAGAGAGATCGCGAGATATGTTAACAAATTCATTCACCACTTGTATCCGATCGATGCTTACCGGTTGAACCAGCAACAGTTTTTGCTTGTCCAGGCTGTACTCCTGAGTCAAATAGGAAGACGACAGCAGTAAATCAATCACATAGCCTTTTAAACACTATGAAAGTCACAATTCTACCCACTTTGATCCGCGTCTCGGCCTTCTTGAGCTCGAGATGTCCCGCTTCGCCTTTGAGTTCGACCTCGATCTCGAAGCACTCGGCAAGAACTAGGATCAAGTCCATCTTGGTGATTCGATCGAAGACCAAACCGCGAATTTGAGTCGACGCTAGTAACGTCTCATAGGTCAGCTTTGGCAGGAGAACGTGCTGCATGAAGAGAACGCGTGTTGCATTGCTCGGAGGTGGTTCCCACACGTCGTAATACTTGACAACGCGCTTTAACCTGAGTGCATCGTGGAAGCGAAGTCGCGTTACAACAGATTTGTGAGCACGAGAATTGCTACGATCACTGACCGTTCGTAGTGCTGATTCTCCTCTTCTTGACGAGCCTGTGCCGCCCTTGCATCTTCTTCCCGGAATTTGACGTCAGGATCCACAACGCCGACAAGCTGCGTAAGATTGATGCATTAGTAAATAGTAGTGAGGTGAGGATGCCAAGGCGAAGCACACTCAGAGAGCGCTACCTGATCTGGAGTAGCCATCTTGAGCAGAGCAGATCGTGCCGTGATTTTCGGGCCGACTGCTGGATTGGCGGTGTCATTTGCTGACTCACCACCTTTCTTTAGATCTTGACAGTTGTCACCGCCTTGAGAGTTGTCACCACCATTGTCGGGCATAATGGCATCAAGCTCGCTGTCGAAGCCAATTGTGGGGAGCGTTGGTGCCTCCCACCGGCTCGTTCGGCCACCCCAAGTGTACACGCTCCCGTCCGTGGTGACCGTGTACGCGACGCTTTCTGTGATGGTACCTTGTACGACGCTCCTTCCCCAGAGTGACCCGGTGTTTGTCATGAGCGACGTCTTCCGGAAGCGTAGACTCCTCACGAACTCCCTGTCCTCAAAGAATAACAGCGCAAGCTCCTCATTTCCATAAGTCCCGTCGTCATCATCTGTCTTCGCATCTTCGTCCCCAATCGGTTCAACATCGGATGTCTCGGGCACCATAGCAGAGCTCTCTGGTGACTCAGATACTGGCAATTCGCCGAGTTTTGCCTCGGCTTGCTCGCGGGTTGACCTGACAAGACGCTTTAAGCTCCTGAAAGTCTGTTTGTTGACACGTGGAGGGCTTCCAAACTTCCAGCGCTTGTTCTCTAGTCGTCGTCGCACATATTTGGATCGAATTTCCAGCGGCGCAGCACCAGCGCTTGCAGTCGACACACCTGATCTCTTAGTTTGGGATGATGGAGACTTTGTACCAAGTGGAACCACGCTTGTTGAGGTCGGGCTGGAGACTTGATTCTTCTGGGATTGCTGGCGCTTTGCTGGTGTCGACTGCTTCCTCAGGATAGCAGCGGACGGGTCCACGCGCGAGCTCCATAAACTGCTCACTTCACGAAATCCAGGAAAAAGGTCTTCATCTCGCGCGACTGGCTTGCCAGCAAACTGCTCGTACTTCCCGCAGCCGATCACATACACCTGTCCGGCTGCATCGAGCGCTGCAGCGAGTTCGTCTTCTGCTCGAATGATCGCTCGCCGCCCGAGCAACTCCCGACGTTCTTTTTCTCGTTCCTGCTCACGGAACTTCTCGGCTTCGGCAATCACCAGCGCTTCACGGGCCTCCTCCTCTTCAAGCGCTGCCTCAAGCAACTTCTGAAGCTTCCACGGCGTAGCATACTTCGGAATTTCCATCCCTCTTTTCTTGAGCTCCTCGCCCACGTTGGTTAGCTGCAGCCACATGGATCGGAACTCCTTGTAATCGATGTAACCGCTCTTGTCCTTGTCGTACTTTTTGAAGAGCTGCTCCTGCTTGGCATCGCTAACGTCCATGTCAAAGTACTCCAGCACGTCCTGCCTCGTGAGCAGCAACGCCAAAGGCGATCAGCGAGTAAAGTTGTCAGTATGGTTTTGCAGGCGGCATCTCCCACAAGAGAATGCATTAGAGGACGTACTGCAAACTCAAGTTCGTCGATCTTTCCGGTGCCATCGCCATCAAACAGGTCAAAGACGTCGCGCGGGTTGAGCAAATTGGACGGTGAGAAGCCGAGCGCGTTGCCCGACACGGGGTCCACCGTGAACATGGCCATCTTGAACTCGGTCAGGTCGATCTCGCCGCCGCCGTCTGTGTCACACTTGCGGAAGATGCGCAGCGCCTTGGCCTCCGAGACGTTGATGCCCAGCTCAGGTAACTGAGCGCAGAGCCTGTGGTTAGAAGGCGGAACGCCGTCCTCTAGAGCGTAGGGCAATGGGAAACCGAACTAACCATGGCAACGAACTCGGCGAAGGATATGCTGCCCGATCCGTCCGTGTCGTACTTGACGAACAGTTCCTCCGGCGACAGCTAATAGTGACACACAGTTCCCAGTCAAATACTGCGGCTCTGGTAATTCCAGCAGCCCGTGAACAACAGCGAAGACTCGCCTTGGACGTGAGCACCGACACCTTGCGGCTCTCGGCGTCAGCAGCGTCGTCCCCGTTTCCCCCGTCCACTCCGTCCAGGCAGCGCGCGATGGCCGCGTCGTCGTCACTCTCGTCGCTGTCGTCGCCGAAGAGTTCGAGACTCTCGCCCCCTCCTTTCCGCGGCGGCTTGTCGACCGGAGACGGCGCGCCGCCGCCAGAGGGAGCCGCGTCATCACCCTGGCCGTCACTTATGCCGCCGCCGCCCTCGGCCACGCGGTTCGAGGCGGTGCGCTTGCGCCCGAAGAGCCCCATGAGGCGACTGCGACCACCAACGGCATACAATACCCGGGTCAAAATGAGAAAGGACAACTTCAACGCATGAGAGGGCACGTGGCCAACACTCCGATAACCAATAATGGAAACACGATTTGTTTCATGCGTCATACAATATTGTTAACGCAGGAATACACAGACCAATAATTTGACACGGTTTAACGTTATTATAGTACTCGACTCATTCTTCTCTGTGCGGCGCTCGATACTCCACAGCAACTCGCGGCGCCTACTCCACTGCTTCTAGTTACGCTTGGTCTCTCGGGCACCTTCATGGCTTGACCATCTGATGCAGCATGTCGCGCGCGTACTTGAGCCGCTTGGCCAGGTCAGGGCGCTCCTGCGTGAGCACGGCGACGGAGCACGCGAAGGCCGAGAGCGAGCCCTCTCGATCCAGGTACGACACGACGCGGCCGCCTCCCGACAGCACGAGCTTGGACGTGTCGAAGAAGTTGAACTGGAAGCTGCCGTTCGACAGCTGGAATAGCACAGCGTGCCGCGTCTTGACCCACTTCTGCACGAACACGAGCGGCGACTCGCTGTTCTGGTCGTCCGCCTGCATCGGCTCGCTGTCTCCGTGAGCCAGCGTGAGTTGTCGCTCCAGCGTCTGCACCTCCTCGTTCTCGGCCTGCGAGTCAACGAGGTACCCGCGGAAGTGGCCGAGCAGCGTCACCTTCTTGGCCAGCGACTTGTCGTAGCGCTCCGTCGAGTACCTGGTGCGCACTGGGGCCGTCTCGGCGGTCGGCGCGCGCTCGATATAGTCGAACGCGCGGCCACCAGCCTCGGCGATCATCTTGGTCGAGTCGTTGAAGTAAACGCCCGCGCACCGGTTTGACAGGAGGTAGCCAATTCCGTACTTGGACGTGTAGTCGACCCACTGCAGGACCCAGAGAGCAGCGGGCTCGGGCGAAGTGCCAGCGAGGAACGCCTCGGCCTCGGACCGCAGCTCCTTGACCTGACGAGCGGCCGTCACGATCGCAGTCGCCGACGAAAACCCGCTCAGCTTGTCAGTGTCCTCACCGCCGTTCTCCTGGAGAGTGAACAGCTGCGAGAGCGTTCGGTACGTAGCCTCCATCGCGTTCCGCGGCACGTCGACATCGCCGCTACAGCTACTGGCAGGTGAGGAAGCCGTCGCACTGCTGGAACCGCTCTTGGGTGCTGCATCTTTGGTTAAATCGATCACAGTCCGTCTCGGTACTTCGGTTGCCCGCGTTGGTCCACGACGACCACTCTCCGTGAACGTGTGTCTCGAAGTTGTACCAGTTGCGTACTCGGATGTCCGCCCACCAGCGTTGTCGACGACGTTTCTACGCTCCGGCACGCCTGGATCTGACGCGCGTTGCTGTAACAGATTATACTCATCCCTCGCTGTTGAAGGAGTCGTTCTTCCAACATTATCTGCGTCTCGATGTCGTAGCGGTTGCCGCCTGGCACTACTCGAAGAACCAGTCGGAGCTTGTGGGTGCACAGGAACGCGCAGCGCCCCGGAGACCGGTGCCGTCATCGGTTCTCTCTTCTTCATCACAGGAGGTGGAGTGACTAACAGAGCTGTCGACGGCAATGACGTCGGCATGGGTTCGTCGGCAAAGAACGGGTGCTGAAGAATGTCCGACAGCGACGGCCGCTGGTACGGGTCCGTGCGCAGGATGCCTCGAATCAGCGACTGCGCGTTTGGAGACACCCGCGTATCCTCCGGGAACGCGTATTGCAGCGCACGGATGCGTTTGTAGGTGTCCTTAACGTCATCCGTCTCGAAAGGTGGCCGGCCCACGAGCAGCGTGTACATGACAACGCCCATGGACCAGACGTCGACCTCAAAGCTGTGGCCTTCACCGCGTGTACCGCGAAGAATCTCGGGCGCGATGTAGTTGGGGGTGCCGCACATGGTCGTCTTGCGGTCATTCGGGTCATCTAGTCTGGCGGCGAGCCCGAAGTCGCCGATCTTGAGCCTCATGTCGGACGTCAGGAACAGGTTGCCGAGCTTCAGGTCGCGGTGGATCACCAGATTCGCGTGCAGGTACATAAGCCCATCCACTAGCTGCCGGATGTAGAAGCGCACCTCGGGCTCGGACAGGGTCTTGCGTCGGCGAAGCAAGTCCGACAGTGACTGGAAGGTGGAAGTAACAGGCACAGAGCAGATTAGTGCAATGGACGCGAGAGCAACAACGGCGGGCATTGGATTGTTACCTGGTTTCGGCAGAGCTCTAGCAGGATGTACGAGTTGTCGGCGTCGTCGAAGAAGTGCTCGAACTGGACGACATTCGGATGATGCAGCGACTTGTGGATCTTGATCTCTGACGTGAACTGATCAGATCACACGTTCAATCCGAGATGAGTTCATGAAATCACTAAGGTGAGTGACGCGTTCAAGCGTGTGCAGACGAACCTTTTGCTTGGCCATCGGCTTGACGAGCGACGCCTTGGCCACGACCTTGCCCGCGTACGTCGCGCCTGTTTGCTCGCACGTCATCTCGTAGCAGCGCGCGAACCCGCCCTAATCGCGAGATACCAGCTTCTATGTCAGTATATGCTGATCAAATCACGTGTATCACCGTCGGACCATGCAGACGCACCTTTCCCAGGAACTTGCCCTTGCGGTACGTGCGCGTCTTGACGTAGCCGTGCTGGTCGAGCACGCACTCGATGATCATGTCGGGCACGACGGGCTGCGGCGTCGCCTCCTTCGCGTCCTTCTTCCTTGCAAGCTGTGCCCTCTTGGGCGGCTCCACGGGTGCATACCTCCGCGGCTCCTGCTTCTCTGTTGCCGCTCCAGCCTCCTGCGTCAGCAGCTGAGTCTCGGGAACTGCGTCGGTGGCTACGCGTCGCAGGTCGGCAATGCCCTTCTCCCGCTCAGTCGCCATGCGCCGGCAGTCGCGGTCGAGCGTCACGCCCGGGCTGGACGCCAGTCGCCGGTGGTACGCGCTCACTCGGTCCTCCAGCCCTCGCAGCTTGTACTGGTTCGGCGTCGAAGACGCGGCGTCTCCGCCGGCCGACACGTCCGCGTTCAGCGCCGCGTTCTCCTTGTCGGTCGCGAGCAGCGCTGCGGCGTCGGGCGCCTCGTGCATGGTCATCGCCATGCAGCCAGCGGCGCGAACGGCTTTAGATACACAGCGAGGGCCAATATGAACAGGCCAGAGGCTGGCACGAGCGCGGGAGCGAGTCGCCAGGCACCGAAAGACCGCTGTGGATGCAGCAGCGGATGCGGCGGCGGGCGGTGAAGAGCTCGAGGCGACGCGCGATCAATGGGCGGCGGCGGATCGTCCAGTCGATGTAGGCAGGTGGGGCTTTACGGGAACAATTTCAATTAGGTCCAGACCACACCAGGATTTGAATTTTGGCCTTTTGAATAACTGGGGGTCGTCTTTTCGGATGTTCAAACCCAAAGCCACCGCGTTTTGAATTGTTGATCAATAATGTGGGCTACATGAATTTTGTGTGAGTCACACATAATTGCCCAACAGGCACTTTCACTGGCTGAAAGCGTCGGATCTTGCAGTTGAGGGCGGCGAGTACCGCGCGCGCAGCTTCTATAAGTCCACCCGCCGTTTCGCGGGGAGGGAGAAAGGGAAACCCACGGCCACCCCCATAGCGGAAAAGGGGGGGGGAAAGCGAGAAAGGCCGCACTCCTTCGAGACTCCCGACGACGAGCCGAGGAAAGCGCGGCGCTCTACGTGCAGGCGCGGCGACGGACGCGGCTCATCGCTGACGGCAGCCCCATCGGGTCGTTCGCGCGCGCGTGAGGACCTCCGGCGGCGCTCCGATCGTCACTTTCGGCGGAGTTTGAGGGAAAGCTGACGCTTTGGGGCTGGAAGACGCGCGGGCCAGCATGTCGATCCACTTCAAGTTCAAGTCGGCCAAGGAGTTCGACACGGTGACCTTCCCGGGCACGGTCATCCGCGTGCTGGACCTGAAGAAGGCGATCGTGGACAAGAAGAAGCTGAACAAGGGGCTCGACTTCGACCTTGTGATCACGGATGCGCAGAGCGGCAAGGTCTACGACGATGAGAACACGCAGCTGCCGAGGAACACGAGCGTCACGGTCAAGCGCATTCCGAGTCAGCATCCCGGCAGTGGCCTGCTCGCGCGGATGAAGGCGGAGGCGGCGGCGGCGGCGGCGGCCGCGTCCCCACCGGTCGCACCGATCGCCTTGCCCTCGCCCGTCATGACAATGAACGCGCCCGTCCCGTACGTAGTTGCTGTGGATCCTGTTATTGGTGGAGGATCTGACGCACTCACGTCGGTACGTGCATGATGTGTCCTATGTGCTTGATGTTTGAATGAACAGGGTGTCGGCGATGTCGCTGCCTCCGGCTGCAGGCGCCGCCTCGGTACGTTTTTGTCTTGTGATAGTATTGTCGGATAGCTTCACCTAACGTTGCATTTTCTGTTGCAGGCGGCGTCGACTGCGGGTGCGCAGACCATGGAAGATGAGCTGGCAGCTCTGCAGTCCATCCATGAACAGGCGGAGGACATGCGTGGATCACGTCTTGGCAACAAGACGTGGACGGCCGCGGGCGGCAGCAATGCCGACCGCGTGACGAACTATTTCTCTGGAGGGGGAGGGGGCCGAGGAGGCTTTACTGGCGGCCGCGGCCATCACCACATGGGTGGCCGTGGCGGCGAGTTGGGGATGATGGGAGGCCGTGGTCGCGGTGGGCCGGGAGGGCCAATGGGGATGCACCAAGTGATGGGGAAGCCGCCGCCCAACTATGTGTGCTACCGATGCGGTACGCCTGGCCACTATATCCAAAACTGCCCAACCAACGGGGATCCCGAGTTCGACCAGCACCGCGTGAAAAAGAAGACGGGTATTCCGAAATCTTTCATGAAGGCGGTCTCGGATCCGAGCGAGATCCCCGTTGGCTTGGGCAAGACGGTTGTCAACGCTCCCTGGGGTGGATTAGCCGTGATAGAACCGCAGAATAAAAATTTCTCTAAATTAATGGCCAAGTCGGGCGGCTCGGCAACCCTTGACCAATTCATCTCGAACCCTCCCGATCACTTAGCGTGTCCACTTTGCAAGCGCCTGATGAACGACGCCGTGCTGATCCCGTGCTGCCAAGAGGTAAGTGTCTGCTCTCTGCTTTGCTTCGCTTCATGGACTCCCAACTAACGATCTCGAGTGTGTCTTGCGCAGTCGGCGTGCGACGAGTGTCTTCGGTCGGCGCTCATCGAGCGGAAGCTCACGTGTCCGCTCTGCAACACGGCCAACATGTCGCCCGAAAAGGTGTGCGCTTGCTGTGTTGCTCATTCATCCTCTCGCATGGTGAACTAACTCGTCTGTGGTTGTCAATTGATTCTCAGCTCCTACCCAACAAGGTGCTGCGCACGTCGGTCGACGAGTTCCTGCGTCGCGCGCGCACGGAGCAGCAGGAGCGCGAGAAACTCGTTAAGGAGGCCGAGGAGAAGGCGTTGGCCAAGCAGAAGGCAGAGATGGCGGTCACGTCGGCGGCGCGCCGCTCGGGTGAGAGCGCAGACGCTGTGCTCGAGATCAAGAAGGGCAAGAAGGACGGCGACGACGAGGAAGAGGACGAGTTCGGCGGCGACATCTTTGGGTCCGGAGACGAGGGCGACAACGATGAAGGATCTTCGACGCAGAACCAGTCGGCGTCGACCGCGGTCTCCCCGCCGCTCCCTCCGTCAGATCAGAACCCGCCACTCCCGCCGCTTCCAACGGATGGCGAGTCGTTGCCGTCGTCTCGCAAGGGCAGCGATGCGGGTATCGCGCCACCTGGTGAGTTGACGGCGCCCGGAGACGGACAAGCAGCTGATCCAGCAGGCCTCGGTGTGCCTCCTTCCATGCTCGGCCAACAGCCTCCACCAGGACAGTTCGGCATGCCTCCCGGCCCGGGAGGTCCGCCTGGATGGGTCCCTGGTCCACGTGGCCCCCCGCTCCCTGGCATGGGATTCGGCCCGCCTGAGCCGTGGTTTGACGGTCCGCGTCCGCCTGGGCCGTGGTTCGATGGCCCGCCTGGTCCGTGGTTTGACGGCCCGTTCCCTGGTGGTCGTGGTGGAGGACGTGGCATGAAGGGCGGTCGCGGAGGTGCTGGCCCGCCTCCGGGTTTCTTTGGCGGCCCCGGTCCGGACTACTTTGGCCCTCCGCCGGGTCATCCGGACTACTTCGGCCCTCCGATGCCATGGTTCGACGGGCATGGACCGCCATTCAACGGAAACGGTGGCAAGGGCGACCGGTGGGCCGACGAGCGCGGCGGTCGTGGCGGTCCTCCCCGCGGACGCAATGATGACACCCGCAACCGATCGGAAGGACGCGACCAGGACAAAGGCGGTAAGGCGGACGCCAGCGATAAGAGCCGACGCAGTCGCGAGGCCGATCGCGACCGTGACCGCGACCGTGGACGTCGCAGCCGTAGTCGTAGCCGCAGTGGCCGCGCTGCTCGACACGGGCGTTCGCGCAGTCGGAGCCGCAGCCGCAGCAAGAGGGACCACGAGTCTCGCGCGTCCTCTTCACGGGCGTCTCGCCGGTCGCGCAGCGCGAGTCGCAGTCGCCGCCGCGGCAAGAGTGGGTCGCGTCGGTCGTCACCTGCGAAGAAGGAAGACGACGAGAAGAAGAAGGTCGACGCTGACAAGAAGGACGACGGCGAAAAGAAGAATGACGAGGAGAGCAAGGCGCCGGCCAAGGCGGAGCCCAGCCGCAGCGCTACGGACGACAAGGACGTCAAGCTGGACCAGGTGTCGGCGCCCGCGATCGACCTCGACTTCTTCGCCGAGCCGCTGGACGACGGTGGGAACGATAGCGAGCCCGAACAGCCTCCAGAGCGTGCCGATGCAAGCAGCGCGCGCGACAAGGACGAGTCCAAGCCTCGAGACCGGGAGGAGGACGATAGCCGCCGTCGCCACCGTCGGTCCAATTCCCCTCGACGCGACGCCGACGGCGCCGGGTACGCGCAGAAGACGCTGTCGAGCTGGAAGAGCGAGGCGCGAGGCGAGTCCCCGTCACACTCTGGCCGCTCGTCCCGCGAGAAAGAGCGGCCGAGTCGTGGGCGCCGCTCGCGCTCACGCTCTCGTTCGGCCAGTCGCCGCGGCCGCCGGTCAGGCGACAAGGACCGCCGCGACCGCGAGAAAGACCGAGAACGGGAGAAGGAGCGCGAGCGCGAGCGAGAGAAGGAGAGAGAGAAGGACCGCGCGCGCGCACGGGACAAGGAGAAGGCGCGCGAACGCGATCGCGATCGCGATCGGGACCGGCGCGACCGCGAGTTACTCAAGCGCTCGAGAGAGGATGACGCAGACGCGGGCGACAAGAAGAAGCAGGCGCGCGGAGGCGGAGGCGGGCGCGTCGTGACGGCCATGCCTTCGTCCCTGACGGGCGGGTCGTCTCGCGGCGACCGCGACTCGAAGCGCCGCATTGAAGTGGAGAAGAGCGACGCGGACCCCCGACCGTCGTCCCGCAGGCGCGGCAGTCGTGGCGGCGGCGGGAAGAAGAGCGACGAGTCGCGCGGCAGCGGGAAGAAGAGCGACGAGTCGCGCGGCGGCGGGAAGAAAAGCGACGAGTCGCGCGGCGGCAAGGCGTTCGGCGAGCAGACCAAGAAGCGCTCGGTGCTCGACCGGCTCGGCCCCGCGCTCTGAGACCGAGGCGCGGTCCGCCGTCTGCCCGTCGGTCTCTATTGACGAGAAAGCGAGGCAGGGGAATGCATTTGGTGCACGTTTTCTTGCATGTTGACAGGCAGCAGAGACGCGAGGGCGACCAGCGGAGTCGCTCGCCGGCGCCGCTGCAGAGCAAATAACAACCACACAAAACACGACAAACACGCTTGGGATTCACTCGTTGCTTGTCATTCCCTTGTATTCGCATCCCGATCTTGATCTGATATTGGGAGACGAGCAGTTTCAACGCGCTGACGTCCAAACGACGCCAAGACCACCAACCGTCAATGCATGTGCGATGCCAAAATCACCGAGCGCCGACTGCCTCCACGCTGGCGCTCACAGCAACCGTGACACCAGCCAGCTGATCTCCCTCGGTCGCGCTGTGTTCGCTGTAGACCACAGTAGACGCTGCTGCGCTGGTGCAATCCAGAGATGCCCACGGCGTCCGCGGGTTCCTGTCCGGAGTTCCATGTGTGACTACACTCTACCCGGTTGATGAGGTGAGAGATCGATTACCTCACCTCATCAACTGTGGCCATGGACCAAATTTGGTCCGCGGCGGCACATTTTGGTCACCGCCGGTGCTTGGACACTGGCGGCTGGTCGTCACCTCGCGCTGCTCCCAGCAGATGTCACATCATGTGACTCACATGGAGCCGGGCGAACAGTCGAAGCTCCAGGTGCTGGCGCTCGCACCGCCTCGCTTCGCCCTCGCCAGGCCGGGGGCGCGGCTGTACTGGAAGCTGTACTGGAAGTAGTGTTTTCCACATTATGACACCAGCTCACGCGAGCATCCGGCGTTTAGTCCGATGGTGTTCATCTCGGTCGACGGAGAAGCCATTGTCGGTTCATTTGGCTTCATTTTCTCTGTACACAGTGTCGAAAAATGGTCAGCATTGTGCATCGTTTAGAAAAGGCGAACCATTTTGTTCCTGTCCCTTTTTCCCTCCATAATTCCGCCGCGGCCTGATTATGGTTTCCCGCAACTATCTATTTTCAAAGGTTCAAAATGCTGTTTCACAAACTTACCATACGTCCGTCAAGAAAACCAAATACCATACGATATTATATTTGGAGGTAATCCCAAGTCTTTTGCGAAACACCGCTATCCGGCAACTTCGAAAAAAAAAGCAGCATCATCCCCATCATCACCTCCTTAGTCCATAGAAGGCATGGAGGAATGAAGGAAGAGCAGAAGCAAGGAAGGGATGGCGGGCGTCGCGAACTCGCGCTTTCTCCGCCGACCAAGCGCACTGCCAGGTGCTGACGACCGTTCAGAAAGCCACTCGGAAACCGCCGCCCTCATTCCGCCCCATCGACGCCCCATCGGCTTCAAGTTGTGCCCTTGAGCGGGCATCGCGCCAGCGGTTCGCTCGTTTCCTCCCGCCTTGCGACCCGAAGCGGCGGCGCGACTGACGGACAGCAGGAGGCGTCGCTGCTGTTTATAACCGGCGGAACGACCGACGGCTAGGCTTGGCGTGGGCATTTGCGCATTGTTCAGGGCGCAGGCAAATAACCAACCGACGGACTGATGGACGGGATAGAGGACGTGTCGCCGGCGGTGCGCGCCGTGTGCGAGCGGTTCGGCGCCGGGGGCACGCAGCCGGTGCTAGCGGCGATCGATAGGTTCCTGGACGTGTCGCCGCGCTGGACGCTGATGCTCGCGGCGCTCGTGGGGCTGCCGCGGCTGGTGGAGAAGCTGAGCAAGCGCCGGCCAACGCCGTTCGACCAGTGCTGCACCGAGGCCATGGACGCGGCGGCCGAGTTCGGACACCTGGAGATCGTCCAGTGGCTGCACGAGCACCGCACGGAGGGCTGCACGACTGACGCCATGGACCTGGCGGCCTGTAACGGCCACCTGCACGTGGTGCAGTGGCTGCATGCGAATCGCACCGAGGGCTGTACCACCAACGCCATGGACTTCGCCGCGCAGAACGGACACCTGGAGATCGTGCAGTGGCTGCACGAGCACAGGAGCGAGGGCTGCACGCGCGATGCCATGAACAACGCGGCCAGCCGCGGGCACCTGCACGTCATGGAGTGGCTGCACGCGCACCGGAGCGAAGGCTGCTCCCGCTCGGCGCTCGTCAACGCCGTCAGCGGCGGCCACCGGCCCATCGCACGCTGGCTGCTGCTGCACCAGCGCAAGCTCTGCGGCGCGCGCGCCGTGCTGTCCTTCTACTTGGCACGTCGCAACCCGCGCGGGCTTGTCGACTGGCTATTCGAGCAGTCGTACCTCCAGAGTCTGCTGGCAGATGAAGACGAGGAGGAGGACGAGGAGGAAGATCAGGAGGACCGAGGCGCGTGCGGAGACGCGATGGACGAGCTGGAGGAACGTGAGCAGGAGAAGGAGGACGAGCGGCTGCGCGCACTCGTGGTGCAGGCGTTCGCGCCGCCGAGCGATGAGCCACACGAATGAGAGCAAGAGAGCCGCCTACTATTTTAACTAATTATCTACTACGATGTACTTCCACGTACTTCTCGCACAACATCCGTCACGCCTCAACGTACATCGACAGGCATCGTCGCTGTTCGTCCGCGAGCTCGCTGCTGCGCTCGTCGCGGAGGAACGTGTGCGCCTCGAGCCACACTGCGAGCTCCGCGTGTCCGCTCTCTGCTGCTGCCTGCGCCGCCATGACAGCGCTGCCCTCCTGCCGGAACTGCAGCAGCCAGCGAGCGATATGGACATGCCCGTTGGCGCTCGCGTCGACCAGCGCACAGTCGCTGCAGCCCTCCGCCCGGTGTGCGTGGAGCCACTTGACCACGTGCAGGTGCCCGTTGGCCGCCGCCAGGTCCATCGCCAGCTCGGAGCAGCCCTCCTCGCGGTGTCGGTGGAGGAACCGGACCATCTCGATGTGGCCGAAGCCCGCCGCCAGGTCCATGGCGTCGGTCGAGCAGCCCTCTGCGCGGTGCTCGTGCAGCCACCGCACCACGTGCAGGTGGCCGTGGCAGGCTGCGAGGTCCATGGCGTCCGTCGTGCAGCCCTCCGTTCGGTGGTCATGTAGCCACTTGGCCACCTCCAAGTGCCCACCCTCCGCGGCAGCGTCCATGGCCTCGACCGACCGCTCGTCTTCCACCGGTACCGACACGCTGCGCTCTTGAACCAGCGGCAGCAGCCCGCGCGCCGCGGCGTCGACCAGCGTCCACGTCCGCGTGACGTCGTAGAAGTCGGCCACCAGCGCCTTGAGCTCCGTCGGTAGCGCCGCGCACGCCGCGCGGACAGCAGGAGAGATTCACATTGTGTGGGCTCCACAGCTTGCGACCCGTGGATCGTCGGCAGGAGTGTGGACGGACAAGAAGAGCGCGGCGCTTATTTGCTCCGCCCTCTGCTGCACATCCTCACACACATCAGATAATTCTTCTATGGGTTCGACCGCACCCATCGTAACCCTTATCAATACATATGTGTATTTAAATGATATAATATAATACTGTTAATTATACTTTAAACCTGTTATAATTAATAGACGACAACAAACTATCGTGACTGCGAAGGGGTACGACTGGATTGCGTGAAGAGATGCGATGGTGGTCTGCCATCAGCAATGCGGTGCTTGCCGGCGTAAAGGACCGCCGCTCGTCACCTCCTTCGTCTCCAGGGCTATGCACCACGCTCTATGCGTCCGTCCGTCAGCGCGCGTCTGCGTGGTGAAGGCAATGCGCCGCCGCTTGGGTCGGTCGGTCGTTTTCCCCAAGCGCCACGCGTGCCCGATGATCAGATAACGGCCAATGCTAATAGGTCGCGTCCAGCAGTCGCTCCGGGTCGGAAGGAACGCTGCGGTGGACCACAGATGCAGCAGGACCTTTGCCCAAGCGACTGCTGGACGTGGCGGAGGCCGAAGCGCAGACTGTGATCCATCTCGGAGGTAGTAAAGAGCATGGCGACGACTGGGAGCAGCAACGGCGGCTCGGATAAACAGAACCTGGGCCGGCCCGCCCTGGAGATTCGCGTGCCGACGGTGGATGAGGACAACAACAGCATCGAAGACGGAGAGGATGAGGGCACTCGCGACCGGTGGCAGACGCTGGACGACGACGCCTTCAACGATGTCACCGCCAGCATCATGTGCGGCAACAAACCATCGTCCTTGAAACCATGCATGACTAATTCTCGACCGCTAACTCTTGCGTGTGTTGTCTCCAACCAGCTCTAACGCGCGGCAGGGGCTTGCGGAGCTCGAGTCGCCGATGGTCCGGCGCAAGAGCGACGGGTTCACGCTGCTGCACGTGTTCGCGGGCGGCGTCGACTGCCACGAGCTGCTGACGTTCCTCATCCGCGCGGGCATCCACCCCGACACGGCTGTGAGTGCTCTAGTTATTTTTCATCTCTTCATGACGCTCACGCGGCGCTAACGCTGGGCTCTGACAGGACCACTCGGGCTGGACGCCGCTGCTGGAGGCCGTGCACGAGGGCCAGACGGCCAACTGCGCGGCACTGATCACCAACGGCGCGACACGCGACCTGGGCGCCTCGCCCGAGCTGACGCCTCTGTGCGTGGCCATCCGCTCGGGCAACGCCGCCATGGTCTCGTGGCTGCTGTCGCACTCGGGTGGCGCCTACGCCGTCCAGTGGGACGACGACTTGTTTCGGATGCTGCTCGACAAGACACCCGGCGCGGCCTGGCAGTTCCTCGACCAGTTCGCGAGCGAGCAGCCCATCGCGGCCAGCACCGCGAGCCGCCACGCCGGCAAGAGCGACGGCAAGCGGCTCGTCGCAGTCATGTACCGCGGCCTGCGCGCGCTGTACGGCGAACCGCACGTGCCCGTGGACGCCACGGCGCTCGGCGTCGCCGTCGCGAGCGGAGAGGGGGGCAAGCACGTGCTGCCGCACCGCGTGTTTCGGTACCTCATGTCCGTCAAGTGGCACGCGTTCGCGCGGGACACGTTCCGGCGGCACCTCGTGGCTTACTGCGGCTTCGTGGCCGCTTTCTACGTGCCCATGATCTGCGCCAACCAGGACTGGGCGCAGCTGCATACCACGTTCGACTACTTCGTGCTACTCGCGCGCATCGGTGCGTGGTTCTGCGCGCTCTACCTGCTCGTGCGCGTCGAGTGGCCCGAGGTGGCAGCGCAGGGCTGGCGCACGTACCTCGGCTCGCTGTGGAACCTACTCAACGCCGTGTCATACAGTGCCGCGCTGGTGACGGTGCCGATTGAGTTTGTGCCGGCGCTGAGCAACATCCGCGACTGCCTGCTGGCGCTGCTGACCGTGGCCATGTGGGTCAACATGCTGCAGTTCCTGCAAATGTCGACCACGAGTGGGCTGCTGCTCGCCATGATGACGCGCATGGTGCGTGACGTGCACCAGTTCCTCATGATGTACGCCGTGTTCCTCATCGGCTTCACAGGCGCCTTCTACATCCTGTTGCGCGGCGAGCTGGGCTTCGAGAGCTTCGTCAACTCGTTCCTCTCCGTCTTCCTCATGCTCTACGGCAACGTCAACTACGACGTGGTGCTCAACCACGGCAGCGGCTGGGCGCACTACATGGCGCACGCGCTGCTCATCTCGTACCTCGTGGGAGCCGTCACAGTGCTGCTCAACATCCTGATCGCCATGATGGCCACCACGTACGCCGACATCTGGGCCTCGGCCGAGCAGGAGACGCTGCGCGGCCACGCGCTCGCCATCCTGCGTATGGAGAAGGCGCTGACTGCCCGCCACCGCCAGCGCATCTTCGACAAGCTGCTCGTGCGCGACCAGGATGGCTTGGCACCCGGCAACTCCAAGGCCGTCGACGAGGACGAGGAGGCGACGCGCGAGTCCAGCTTCATCCCGCAGATGAACTTCTTCACGCGCAACGGTAGCGTCGGGCAGATCCTGGCCTCGAGGCTTGAGCAGAAGCGTGAGATGCTCGCGGACGTGGTCGAGAAGGTTCGCGCGCTGTCTCCGCGCATGGCGCAGGCCCGGAAGGCGTTTGAGTCGGCTGTGAGCACCAGTCCGCGCATGAGCGAGGCCAAGAAAGCCTTCGAGTCGGCCGTGAGCACGAGCCCAACGTGGGCGGCCGTGCGGCCCGTCATGCAGGCCGGCGCGGCGTCCTTCCGCGCGCAGGCCGCCAGCTTCGCGCCGCCCAACCTGGACGCGCTCAAGGAGTCCCTGTACGTCAAGTCGGCTTTCGACATTGACGAGGCCGTGCACAACGCGCAGGTACTCGCCTCGAGTGGCGCCAAGTTGGCCAAGCTGGATGATGGCGTGCGGTTCGAGCAGGCCATGGACAAGCGGCGCGGGTCCGAGGACGGCGCGGACGAGGAGAAGAGGACGGTGAGCGAGCTCAAGGAGCAGATCCAGCAGCTCGCGGCCGTGGCCAAGGAACTACAGACACAGCAGCGCAAGTTGCTGCAGATCAACCACCTTCAGAGCCACCGCGCCAGCCTCGAGCGGTACTACGCGCCTCCCGGCGGCCCTGGAGGTGCCACCGCAGCCCCTCAGGCGGTCTAACGATGGCGACAAGCGCCTGATGTATGTTGAGAGAGCGCGAAGACAATGACTGCAAGAGGTTGCAATACACTCTGAGGCGATGCATTGACTTGGTCTCGTTGAAGCGGCAGGCGGAATGGCCGAGGCGAAAGATCGCGGCGTCGAAACGTCGCGAGACGCTGCAAGAGTCTCCGACTAATGGCTGGTCCGATCCCTCAGCGTGTCACTCGTACTACCCGCCACGTTCGACTTGGTATCACTAGAAGGCATGACACAAGTGGCACTTGCCGTCCACCATGCGTCAAGTTGCCGACAGAGGACGCACTTGCGTCGTCGGCTGCTTCTGCGGCAGCTCCAATCGGTTGTGTGCATTATCGTCGCTGCTGCGTCGGCACTTCCAGGTAAGCCTGGTCTCCATGTGCTCATCCCGGCGATACTGGAGTTTCATCGGATCCTACTGCACCTGCTAAGCAGTGCACGCGTGGAAGCGGTGGACGTGGGACGCCTCGGCCGCATCTCCGAGCGCGCGTCGAGGCCACTCGATGGTCGTGTACGGCAGCCAGCTGATCGTGTTTGGCGGTCGCGCGGCCGACGCGACCAAGACGCATGTGCCCAAGACGTACAAGCTGGAGCAGGTGAACGGAACGCTTGAGTTCCTGTCGTACGACACTAAGATCACGTACCCGAGCGAGGCGACCTCCGTGCCTGTAGCCGTCTACCGCAACGACGTCTGGAGCTACGACATCAGTGCGTCTTGTCATCACCAGGCGGCCGATCTTTACAACCGAATGCACTCACGTCGACTCTTATCCTACGCGTAGACTGCACTCGGTTCGCGGGCGGCGGGTGCCAAGACAGCGCGTGGACTCAGTTGGATGCTGGCGCGGACTGGGGCGGCTGTGAGATGGTGCTGGGCGCACGCGTGTGCTCCCACCCGGCGGAACGCTGGTTCCACGGCGCCGCGGCCTTCAACGACTCGACTATGGTTGTGTTCGGCGGATTCGGGCCGCTCTGCGGAGACTACTGCAACGACGTGTGGCTATTCGACTTCTCGGACAACACGTGGACCGAGATGATGGAGCTGGGGAACACCGCCAGCGGCCCGGGCAAGCGCTTGAAGTTCTCGACCGTTGTGGTCCAGCAGGTAATGTACGTGTTTGGCGGGTTCCGGCTCTGGCACGGCTTCGCGCACGAGAACTCGGTCGAGAACGACTGGAGCAGCGTCGAGCAGTACCCACGCGGCGGCTTCCTCAACGACCTCTGGGCCTACGATAAGAGCAAGAACGTGTGGACCAACGTCTCGGAGCAGGTCGAGTGCCCGGCGACCACGACAGACGAGCAGCTGATCGAGATCGAGTGCGTCGTCGAGTGGCCAAGCGCGAGGGCTGGCCACGCAGCCGCGGCGCTTGACGGAGCCATCTTCATGCATGGAGGTCACCGCACGTTCTTCCCGTACCCGACAACGGCGAGCACAGGCGCTGGGCGTGGCACGCTGTCGCTCATGAGGACCAGCGCCGCGTACACGCCGTACCCGACGCACCCGTACTACTTGGACGATCTGTGGAAGTTCAACGTATCGACGGGGAAATGGAGCCGCGTGCTGGCGAACGGAGCCAAGAGGCCCGACGCGAGGACGGACCATTCGATGGTGGCGGCAGCCGACACCGGCGTGCTCGTACTCATGGGCGGCTACGTGTCCAACTACTACTTCGGCGACACCTGGCAGTTCAACGTGAGTACGTGCTGCCACTTTGCTCGTTGTTTTGGCTCGCTTGGCATCTCTTGTTGACACGGTTATGTGTATTTGACGCCCATTTCAACCGACAGGTGCGAGTCGCTGGGTCAAGCAGAAGACGTTCGTGCACGCAAAGTACCCAGCCGCATGCACCGACGACCTGCAGGCGCGCAAGCTGGTGCACAGCGGGAACTACGGCGAGTTCGTGCTGCCAGCCAGCTTTGAACTGCCAACCGCCGACACACCAGAGGGCTACTACTTCATCAAGGAGCGCCACTACGGCACACTCACGGTAGGGGAAGACACTATCCGACAAATCCCAACTGGCACTGATATCTCCGTCTTTGCCTAGTTTTCAGTATACGCGGACCCAGCACGTGGCACTTCGGATTCAGGTGACTTGACTCCGCAGGCGAGACGACAGGCACCGGGGTGGGACGGCTGCCGCGACCGCAGCGATGGGCGCACGGATCTCCCAGCTGAACTGCAGTGGGAGCACCCATCGCAGCGATCTGGTCATGCTGGCGTGTACGTGGACGCGTTTCAGAAGCTAATGGTATTTGGTGGCGTGGGCTTCGAGAGTGAGCAGCTGCTGCAGTCGGCCGCGGCCTTTTCGTCGGCGCCTCTGAACGACCTGTGGGCCTACGACCTGCGTGACTGCGCCAAAAACTGCTCCTTGCATGGGGGTTGTCTAGCGGGCAACTGCCGTTGTCACGACGGATATTACGGTGCCGACTGCTCCAATTCGTCGTGCCCCGGCAGCTACTGCTTTTACAACGATGCGGAGCAGTCGCAGGTGTGCGAGCACTGCTGCTTCTCCGGGTTCGACCACTCGACGGGCAACGACTCGTTCCTGGACAACATCGAGAAACTCGCGTGCGCGGACGACAACCTGCACTACTCGAACGGCGTGTGCGACGGCTTCGGCGCGTGTATCTGCCGTCCAGGCTTCATCGGGCCGGACTGCTCCATCCGAGACTGCGCGCACAACTGCTCCGGCCACGGCTACTGCTCTGAGGAGTTCCCCAACGCGCGGTGCATGTGCGACGACGGGTGGTTCGGCCAGTACTGCGACGCGCGTACGCACCGCATTGCCTTGAATCCATTACGGAACGCTGTACTAACTGCGTCACTGATGAATGCCCTGGACAGAGATGTGCTTGAACAACTGCTCGTACCCGAACGGCGAGTGCGTCAACGGCAGCTGCTACTGCGCCATGGTCTTCGAGCCGTACAACAACACGTTCGAGTACCTGCCGCTCATGGGCGAGGACTGCTCCTTCCTGCTGCCATTCGCGCGCGCCACCCCGCGTCTCACCGCCGCCTCCGCGCTCGTTCTCGCCGTCGTAGCCATCGCCTCCATACTTGGCTTTACATTGTAAAGCTGCAGGTCACTTCAACATATCCGTACTTACCATTAAGTACGCATGTAGAGTTCAACATCAGTACTTCGCACTTAAAGATCCGTACTTACTGGTGACGTTGAAGAGTAATCATGCTGTTGGCCAAACTGGAAAGTGGAATCAGTAACCTCGTTGCAGGTCAACCTGAAAAGTGAGAGGGTTACCCTCTATCACTTTCCAAGTTGTAGCAGGAGGGTAACCCTCTCTCTCACTCTCCAAGCTGGCCAGCAACGGGAGGAAGCGTCGAGAAAGGACGGCGGCAACATGGCGAGAACCTGGTGGGCGTTGGCGCTCTTGTGGCGCGTCTCTGGCGCGTTCGCGGCGTCTGGGGAGCCTCCATCGTATGCGGATGGCGTGTGCGACGGCGCAGCCATCGCGGGGCTGCCGTTCTGCGACTCCTCGCTGCCGATCGACGCACGCGTGGGTGACCTGCTAAGCCACATCCCGCTGCGCGACGCGGTGGGTCTGCTGGCCGACAACTCGTCCGCAGTCTCGAGTCTGGGCCTGCCCCCGTACCCGTGGTGGAACGAAGCGCTCCACGGCGTCGCGTGGTCGCCAGGCGTGCAATTCCGGCCGCCGACAAGCGTGGCCACGAGCTTCCCGCAGGTGATCAGCACCGCCGCTTCCTTCAATCGGACGCTGTTCCACCGAGTGGGGGATGCCATCGCGACGGAGGCACGCGCATTCTACAACGCCAAGCACGCGGGACTGACGTTCTGGACGCCCAACGTGAACATTTTCCGCGATCCCCGGTGGGGTCGCGGACAGGAGACGCCAGGCGAAGACCCGTACCTGACGGGGGAGTACGCTGTCGCGTTCGTGCGTGGCCTGCAAGGCGAAGCAATGGAAGGAGACGCGTCACTCTTGGGTGATTCCAAGTTTCTCAAGCTCTCGGGGTGCTGCAAGCACTTTTCGTCGTACTCGCAAGAGGTACCGCGGCATCGGCTCGACGCGATCGTGACTCCACAGGACCAGGCGGACACGTACCTCCCGGCGTTCGAAGACTGCGTTAAGCGCGGACACGTGAGCTCCATCATGTGCAGCTACAATGCAGTGAATGGAATCCCGTCTTGCGCCGACAAGTCCTTGCTGACTGATGTTGTCCGCAAGCGGTGGAAGTTTGACGGGTACATTACATCTGACTGTGGGGCCGTCGCAGACGTGATCTACGGACATCACTACACACAGTCGCCCGAGAGAACGTGCGCGACGACGCTGGCTGCAGGTATGGACTTGAATTGTGGCGAGTTTCTGCGCGAGCACCTTGTCAGCGCGCTGAAGGAGGGTGTCGTCAGCAAGAACATGATTTACACGGCTCTGGCCAACCTGTTCCGCGTCAAGATGAGGCTTGGCATGTTTGAAAAGGGTGGCCAGCCCTTTAAGAACATAACACCGGATAGCATTGATACGCCGGAGCACAAGGCGCTTGCTCTCGAGGCCGCGCAGCAGGGTGTCGTATTGCTTAAGAACGAGAACAATGCGCTCCCGCTGAACGCAAGCGCGTTCGGAAAGGGCAAGAACAAGTCGCTCGCACTGATTGGACCGCACTTCAACGCGAGCGGAGTGTTCCTTGGCAACTATTTTGGCTTCCCGTCGAGCATTACAACGCCCCTCGAAGCTATCTCCAAGGTCGCTGACAACGTGACGTACACGTTGGGGTGTCATGTTGCGGGAGATACCCTGCCTGACTTTGACGAAGCGGTCATGATCGCTTCCGCTGCCCACCGTGTTGTCGCTTTCGTCGGACTGGAGCTTGGCCAGGAGCACGAGGAGATGGATCGCACACATCTGAAGCTCCCGGGCTTCCAGAACGCGCTGCTCAACCGGCTCATGAGTGTGGCGAGGAACCCGATTGTGATTGTCGTCATCACTGGCGGTGCCGTCGATTTGTCTCCGTACAAGGACCACCCGAAGGTTGGAGCAATCATCCTCGGCGGGTATCTTGGTCAGTCCGGAGGTCAGGCGATCGCGGACGTGCTCTTCGGTGCGTACAACCCGTCGGGACGACTCCCGCAAACGTTTTACGCCGAAGACTACACGCGGATCATGTCGATCTACGACATGAACATGCGGCCGACTGTCGAGACGGGCAACCCAGGACGCACATATCGGTTCTACACTGGTACACCAGTCTACACGTTTGGATCTGGGCTGTCGTACACCAAGTTTGCGGTGATGTGGGGATCTCCACCTCCTCCGAGTGAGCTGAGCGCGATTCCGTTATCTTGGGGCTTGCTGAAGGACGACACATCATGCGCTGCTCAGTTCGACGTGACGGTCACGAATGACGGGGAGCGCGAAGGCCGGCGCTCCGTGCTGTGCTTTGCTGAACCGCCTCATGCTGGCACTGCTGGACGACCACTCAAGTCGCTAGTCGCGTTCGAGCTCACGCCTGTGCTGGGCGTAAAGAAGCAAGCAGTACTGCGATATTGCCTTCCACCAAAGGCGTTTGCTCTAGCGGACGCGGACGGTGAATGGAAGATCGCGGAGGGAAAATGGGTGCTTCACGTCGAAGACTTGCGCCACGAAATTGCAATCCACTCTGATCCCGACGCGAGTGGCGGTCTCATCGCCCGCGACTTCGCGCTTGTCGAGTAAAACTCGTCAAGAGGTGAGATTTGTTGACTTGAAAGAGAAATGTGGGCGATATCCGAGGCGCCCGACGATGCGGGTTTGAAGGGCAGAGAGAGAAGGCGTGGCTTCGATATGACTGGTACGAACGTTTGGTCTTGATGATAATATACTTCGCATGAGCGTGTTGTTCACGCAGGCAGACCATCCAAGCCGTTACCCTGAGGTTGAGACTGAGTCGGTGCAAGCAGTCCAGATTGGGATGCGATTCTGTTCTACATTCGCTTGGTTGGTTACACACAAGGAGGCGGCGCGGATCGCTCGATGAATCGTCGGGGCACGAACGAAAAGTCGCGGCGCGAGGTAAGGACGTACCGCCTCCTCGACACACCCGCTAATCTGTACAAGCGTTAGCTTTGATCTCATCCAGCCTCGCTCTTCCCGATCACCCAGTCGTTTCGCTGTCTGTCGGCCAGCACGCACGCTCAAGGAAGAACTCCTTCGCTCTGTGACCTTAAGGAGCGAAGACACCTAGCTTCGACAGCTCCACGTTGCTGCAACGATGCCCGGGTATGGTGGCTATGCACCGCCGAAGCAGTCGCTGCTGGTGGACGAGGACGAAGACGAGGATCTGTACGAGGGCTTCAACTTCAGTATCGACCTCGCGCCGCCGCTGGCGGCCTCGAACCCTTCGTCCTACGGCGCTGGTCCCTCGCGCGGTGGCTACAATGGGCAGCCTCCAGGCACTGCCTTTCGGTGAGTCTTTCATTCTGCTTCTTCACGCGAAGAAATTCATCTAACTCGCCCTCATATTGTCACTAGAGCACCACCATCGCAGATGGGACGCCAAGGGCTCGCTTCACGGCTCGGGACCGGTCAGCAGCAGTACGCTGGCGACGCACGCCCTATGACGTCCGTCTCAGGCGCTGGTTTCTCGGTGCGTTCTCCCGAGTTGCTTCCATGTGCCCGAAGAGCTTGTACGCTAACATGGGCTCTGAGCAGTCGAATCCACGGACGGCCGGTGGTCAGCGCGTGTTTGATCCGATGGGTGAGGCGAAGCGCGCAGCTGCTGCAGCGCCTCCGTTGGTTGAGAAGTCCGACACTTCACCAAAAGAAGTCGCGCGAGAGCTCGAGCGGTCGGTGAACTCACTTTTAGAGCAGTCAGCGACTCGCGCAGCGAGTGGCCAAGTCGAGGAGGCGCTTCACTTGGCCAAAGAGGCTGGCCGGAAGGAGCGCGCGTTCTCCAAACACTGCGAGACCCACGCACTCGCGGATCTGGTAAACGTGGACCTGACCTACGCAGTGCTTTTCAACTTGGCGCATGTATACCATCTCAATGGACTTTGGAAGGAGGCGTTGCAGGCGTACACACCGCTGGTCAAGAACAAGCAGTACACACAAGGCGGTCGACTGCGTGTCAACATGGGCAACATCTACTTTGAGCAGCAGCAGTTTCCTGCGGCAATCCGAATGTACCGCATGGCACTCGACCAGATCCCTAGCACAAGTAAGGAAGTGCGGCACAAGATCAAGCGAAACATCGGCGCTGCTCAACTCCGACTCGGACACTACCAGGACGCGGCCGCAACGTTCGAGGACATCATGGAAGGCAGCCCAGACTTTCAGGCTGGATTCAACCTCGTTGTGTGCTACTACGCGATCGGTGAGCACGACAAGATGCGCCGTGGGTTCACCAACTTGATCACGATCCCCATGGAGGGCCTGTCGGAGGAAGAGATGGAGCAGGAAGAAGCTGCCGCGCGTGAAGGACTCGCGACCGGACTGCTAGCCGGATACGACGGTAAGTCCTCGACCGACCGTCTCGCTAGTTACAGTGGAGACGGGGATGGCGACATTTCGACGGGTGAGGGTCATTCGCTGTCCATTAAGGGGGACGGACTCAAGGCGGAGATCCGCGCGCGACGAAGGAAGGCGATGGAGTACATGCTCGTGGCCGCGAAGCTCTGCGCGCCGGCGCTCGACAAGAAGGACTGGCTCGCAGGTTTCACGTGGGTCATTGACGCGCTCAAACAAGAGGGCCACGAGCACCTCGCGAGTGAGATGGAGATCTGCAAGGCCCACTGGTTTCTGCGGCAAAAGCAGTTCGATGAGGCGATCGAAGTGCTCAAGGCATTCGAGAAGAAGGACCCGGTGCACCGTGCCATGGCCGCCACCAACCTGAGTTATCTATACTTTGTCGAGGGTGACGTGACGCAAGCGGACAAGTACGCGACGCTCGCGGTTCGCCACCAGCGATACAACGCCAAGGCGCTTGTCAACAAAGGCAACTGTTTGTACGCGCGCGACGACTGCGAACGCGCCAAGGAGCTGTTTCTCGAGGCTATCGGCGTTGAAGCCGACTGCATTGAAGCGATCTACAACCTTGGGCTCGTCAACATCAAGATGGGCGTGCTGGGCGAGGCGCTCCAGGCATTCGAGAAGCTGCACAGCATCGTTCCTAGCAACGCTGAGGTGCTGTACCAGATCGCAGGGCTTCATGACATGATGGGCAACTACCGACAGGCCGCCAAGTGGTTCAGCATCCTGCTCTCGTGCTTCGGTGACGGCAACAAGAGCGGTGGTGGAGCCAAGAGCGTGGCAGACCCAGGAGTACTCGCTCGCATGGGTCAGCTCTTCTCCAAAGACGACGACGAGACCCAGGCCTTCCATTACCACCTCGAGTCGTACCGCTACCTGCCGGTCAACTTGGACGTCATCTCTTGGCTTGGCGTATGGTACGTCAAGAGCGAGCTGTATGAGAAGGCTATCCAATTCTTCGAGCGCGCGAGCCAGATCCAGCCTAACGAAGTCAAGTGGCGGCTCATGGTGACAAGTTGTTACCGGCGTATGGGAGCTTACCAGCGTGCGATGGCTCTATACGAACAGATCCACCAGGACTACCCGGAGAACCTCGAGTGCCTGCGCTACCTCGTCGCCATTTGCAAAGATCTGGGTCAGCGCTGCGACGGCTTCCAGGCGAAACTCGCGAAGCTTGAGCGCGAGAGCGCTGCCCAGCAGCAAGCGAGCAAGATGCAGCAGCAGCAATTGTCGAACGGCGGTGGTAGTGCTAGCCAACGGAGTGTGGCGTCGGACGACGGCGACGACGTGAACGATCTGCGATACCAACAGCATCAATATGCACGGCAGCAGCAGCAGCAGCAGCAGCAACAACAACAACAACAACAACAACAGCAACAGCAGCAACAACAACAGCAACAGCAGCAACAACAACAGCAGCAACAGCAGCAGCAACAGCAGCAGATGTACGACGCGCGGGTATCGAGTGGCCAGTACGCTCGGAGTGACCCGCCCAGAGCCATGGTGAGCAACAACAGCAGCCGAGAAGATGTTGGCGGGTCGCGACCAGGCTCTCAGCAGCGACAGAACCCGGACGACGACGCCGATCGCGGCGCGTTCGTGGTGCCGCGGCCGATGACGTCCATGGGGCGACCGACGACGCAGGCGAGCGCCCAGAAGCTTGCCGCGCGGCAAACCCAGAACGAAGGTGGGTCTCGCATTAACTGAAGAGTAGTGTCTGTGCAATGATCTGACCTGTGTGCTTGTGCCAAGTACAGATACAGACGACTGGGGCGACGCGGACGTCGGGAACCTGCTGGGCGAATAGCGCCCGTGACTTGCACTTGAAATGCTACAGATGTGGTTTGGAGGACAGGAGGAGACGGTCAAAAGTCGACAAAGGATCCATTCCCTATCTCCCAAGCACATTGCAACGTTAGTAGATATATATGCAGCCGCCCTTGTCGGTCAGGACTAGGCGGTGGAGCGCACGACGGCGATCAGCGCGAGCACAAAGGCGAACGGCAGCCAGGACTTGACGAAGGCGCGCACGTCCACGTAGGTGCCACAGAAGAACACCCAGAAGCAGAGCATGACCATGTTCCAGCGCCTGACGCCGCGGTACTGGAAGTGCTCGAGGCACACGGCCACGTGCGAGTGGCAGTTGTCGCAGCTGCAGCATATTCCATACGGCATCCGACAATCCCATCATTCGCGTCAACATCCCGTAGTAAGACATCCATCGTCCAGACGGCATATGGAGGATATGCACCCCGTTCGATGCAAAAGCGCACAGGAATTACCATAAGTTGTGCATGCGCGTCTCGTAGATGGCGCAGCCCTTAGCGACCGCTTCGTCCCACTGTGCGAACCGCTCGCGCGGCACGCGGCACTGCAGGTAGCGCGTGGGCTTGCCGAACGCCAGGTCGCCGCGCCCGATCGTGTACGGGCCTGCAAAGTCGAACATGACTCTGCAGTGCATCCACGCAGCCAATCCGAGCCAATGCGAGCCCGTTAGCCGTCGCACCACGACACTATTCGCTATGAAAGCACTATTAGAGATCGAGGAGCGCACCCAGACGAGTCGGCGATGCCCAGGTGGCCAATGAAGGGGAGGAACCACGTGAGGATCGGGATGGGCGACCACACGAGGCAGCACGGGAACTTGCCGACGGCCGCGTCGATGCGCAGGTCACCCCCGCGCGACTGGCCGGCCAGCAGCTCGTCGCGGTCCACGCCCAGCGCCAGCTCGTCGTCGCTGCCGCTCCCGCTACCGGCGCCGCGCTCCCCGCACACGTCGTCGACCATTTTCTCTCTCCGCAATTTGGCTTTTGGGTCGCCCAAAAATGGACAAGCTGGCACATTTTCTGTTGGAGGTGAATCATATTCAACATATGTTGAATTGCTCTCATAAAATTTACAACATGTATTTTGACCGTGTTAATAGATAAAGTAGCATTTCGATAATTGGCTGAAATGAAGAAGTTTTTTACTATTCTATGCGTAACCGCGTAACACTCTAATACAAGACTCTTCGCTTCAACTTGAGCGGGAAGCAACGCGACCAGCTCCTTCCCATGGGAGTATCGCCCTGCCACCGCACTCTACGTGCCCTACTCACTGCCCAGTCGCAGCGAGACCGCCAGCACATCAACGCCAGCGTCTCCGATATAGCTGGTGCTCACCGCGGAGACATGGACAGCGACAGCGAGTACAGATCCGCGAGAAAGTTGGACTTGTCTTTGTAGCCCTTGGACGCCGATGCATGACCCCGAGACGAACCGCTGCTCTTCACCAGCAGTCTCACGCGCGGCGAAAGAGATTGCAGATCGGCGTCGCTGACGCTGGAGTCGTCGTCATCCTCGTCGCCGAGGTCGGCGCCGGCGGCACGGAGCACGGCCGACAGATCCACTTCGAGCTCGAACTGGCTCAGCCCTGGCGCGAACGCGGTCGTGCTGACGCGGCTCGTGCTGATGCTACTGTTGTTGATCGTGTCGACGGTGAACGTGTGGTCACCTCTGCCTGAGCCTCGCTGCAGCTTGGCTGACGAGACGAGTCTTCCAGAATTGCTCCCGCTTGAGAGAAGGAGGTCACCGAGCTGAAGGGAGTCTCCTCGGGGCTTCAGGCGCTCGTCCAGCGGTCGGAAGGTGTACGTGCCGTCGCGACTCGGTGGTGGTGCCGATGACTTTGCTACTGTTGAGACCGTCGACACGGTCGTTGATGTAGAGGCCAGTGCTGACGTGTTGGACGTAGGGAAGCGGCAGGACCCACCCCGGCGCTGCTTATTGCGCAGCGACACAATCTTCTTGGTCGGCGGCTGACTAATGGAGCGCGTCAGTGTCGCCAAGTCGGCGAGGCAGTCGCCGGAAGGCGGCCTCCCCAGGCACGTGACTTCCTCGGGTTGACTTCGCAACGGCTCGATCTGTCTGCATGGAGGGTTGAGAGCTGGCGTCATCGCTGCCACCGTTGTCGACCACTTGGTAGCGCTTACAGGTCCCATTAGAGACGTCTCTCTGGCTGCTGTAACGATGGAAGCCGCTGGCTCCGATTCCTGACAGCTCTGGCTGTTGACGATGGCGCGGCTGGACGATAGATCAACGCTCTCGTCATCAGCAGAGGTGGACATGACGACCTCGACGCACAGCCTGCAGAAGCGTCGCTCCAACGGACGCTTGGTGCGCGGGTCCAGCTTGAAGAGCTGATGTCGGGACAGACACGACATGCACGTGCTCTACAGATGGACAAGGCAGAAATTAGAGTGGTGTTCGCACTGACAACAGTTAAAACGATGGGGACGTACCTGGAGGCAGGCGGCGCATTGGCGATGGGTAGTCAGGAACGGCCGGTCGTAGCACACGTGGCACAGGTAACTGGTGTCCAACACAACTCTGGTTAGTCCAAGTGCCGAAGGGTTCAACGACAGCATCACAACTCACCTTGGTGGCCACCGATCAGGCTGCACGATACCAAGAAAACGAGAGAAGCGCTTGGCGCGGGAGATGGCGGCTGCATGCTCGATGCCCAGGAGCGATCCTGCGATCACGTACTCGGCGACCCTGGCCGATCTAGCTCCCCCTAGCTCGAAGGTCTCGCACCAGCCAAAGCACTCGACGAATCCGCTGCTACCCAGCGGTCGGTAGAGGAAGCAAGAGGCAACGTCCTGCCGTCGTACGCCTTTCATGACGTTGTGTGGCCACTCTGGCCGGTGGATGGACGACACAACTTGGTAGGCGAACTCGTTGCCGTCGACGTCGTGTATGACGCCCATGCGCTCGAATGACAGCACATCCTGGTGGCCTGCCAGTCCCCACGCAGCCTTGGTAGCGAACCATTTGATACCAGCGAAGCGAAACGGCAGCTCGTCGCTCCGGCGCTCGCTCACGTGCAGCACGCGGCCGTCCATCAGTGAGTGGCCCACCATCACCTTGACCGCCTGGAGACTCTCCGTCGTGTCGCTGTACAGCCCATCCATGACCTGCGCGACCGTCCCCGGGATGCGACCGATGGTGCAGAGTATCGTCGCGTTCGGGTCGCGTGCGATAGTCGCGTCGGACGCCTTATAGACGGTGAGGTGGCGCTGCCGACGCACGAGCGACCAGCCAGCGCCCGGCATCTTGGACCGGTATAGCGCGTGCGCCGTCACCGCCTTGTGCACACACTGCGCTGCGGTGGCGTCGTACTGCCGCTGCTCCCGCAGCGAGACGTGCAGCTGGGTCGACTCGCGCATGGAAGCGTGGTTGCTTGGCTAAGCAGTGCTCCTGTTTGGCAGTGCCGTGGTGGGAACCGAGCGAATCGCAAAGTGTGTGGCGGTTCGCATCGCTCGCGCGTTTCCACGGTCGCGAGAAGATGGAGCCACCTGCCCCTGGAGTTCCGTCGTTAGTGTTAAATCCCCCTGCAATCCACCAAGAGGACGTGCGAGGCGGAACGAGACGGACGCGAAGCTAACGACGACGATGTGGGGATGGACCACCGTCAGTGGTGGTGGGCCACTAGGGACAAGCAAGCGGGTAGTGAGCAGTCGGTCAACACGTTGACAGGTTCCAAGGTCGTGGGCGACACGAGTGACAATCCAAGGAGCTACAGGGCGCCGCAGCTGTCTCTATCAAGAATCCGCGGCCCTCGTATGACGCAGCAGCAACTCTTGACAGACACCACACATTTCAAAATACGAGGCAGGAGAGATGGTAAAAGAACCATGGAAACCGAAACTTCAAATAACAGAGTGAATGCTTCTGGCGACGTTGAAGGTTACATGCAGCCCAGTTCTGCTAGCGCCGTGGCAGCAGTTCTCTCCGCGTCCATCCGCTCGCTCGGATGAGGAGGAAAAGATCGGATAGGTCCTTACGCTCCCACCCCGTGCGAGGCGGTCGCACTGCTGCTGTTCCACGAGGCGCATTTATTACCTGCTCACAACGTACCGCATACTCAGCACTAGTCAAATGCACCACTCGCACTCATTGCAAAGAGGGTGAGCGTTGAACTCCACCTCCCTACTGGGAGCGCCGCGTCCCGAGTTGCTGTTGAGTCTTCAAACTTCGACACTGCTGGCCGATCGAGCTTGGTTGGCCACGAGGAAAGGTGGATAGCGGGGAAGGAAGTTGGCCTGCTTGCAGCATTTCCGGTTTTGCCGCGATGGAGACACCTCCAGCTGCCAAGCGGAAGCCCCCCCCCCCCCCCCCCCCCCCCCCCCCCCCCCCCCCCCCCCCCCCCCCCC
>JAASGW010000260.1:0-39571 GCA_023334395.1 Phytopythium sindhum
ACTGCTTTTGGTAAGTTTTGACACTTCTAATCACATATCTAAACAGCGTCGCCAAACTCAAAAAAATGACTGAGTTACGACTAAAAATGTGGGTGGTCATAATAACTTGGCGCGGAGTGGCAGCGTTAACTCCTGATGTTTTCTCATAATTCCTTACAAATTTACTAAAAATTACCTTAACTTGAACGTTTACCCTTTATAAAAACGATACCCTCAAAAATAGACGCGTATTGAATGGTATTTGTTTTAAGAGGATTTCGTTGGTCGGCCTAACTCCTTACCCCTAAACCATGGATGCTGTATATCATACAAACATGAAGTGTAAAATTGGCAGGAAACTGGTTGTCATCGAAAGTTGATAGCATACTCAAAATTATAAATATTTATGCGTCCCCTTCGTACAATAGGATAGAAGCTACGGAGAAAAAAAAATCAAGCAATGCTCGATGCCATCGTGTGCCTATTTTGAAATTTGATATCTGTGTCAAAAGTTACAAGGCAAAGCTCGGACAGCATAAAAAACTGCACGAAACTGGCAAAATCCCTTACCTTCTGTACGGTGCAGTGCTCGTTTCTCCTGTTGATGGTCGAAAGTTCGAATGTCTGCGTGTGTTTGGCTCCAAAATGGGGTTTTCACATTAATTACCAAAAATAGTGTGCCTCATCACTCCGTAGCAGTGTGTACCGCATCAATTCCCAATAAAACGTGGCGCACACTACATTCGGAGTGGGTTCGTGTTCTGCCCTGACTTGAACTTGCTGGCGAACTCACAAGGATGCGCGCCACTCGCCCAGCTCCCGAGCTTTTGGAAATGGACGAGAAAGCGCCAAGTTCAATGCTGCGCAGAAATGCGGGGGCGATGTGGACGACATGCATCGAGACGCATCCTGTATTCGTTCGGTACGTGCTCACCTCTAACTAAATCTATGTGCGTGCATGTTCTTCTTCGTGATGCCTGATGGTCTCCTCCATGCAGCAAGAAGCTGTCGGCCTGTGATTCACCCCATGAACATCAAAATGTGTGGCAAGTGGATGGAAATGGACAGATACGCGCCAATGCAGTTGAAGTGAGCGCGCGGTACGTGCTTCGCTGCGTCTGAAGGTCATGTGTGTGAACTCCGCTCCTTGCCAAGACGTGCGTGGACCGAAGTGTCCCAGTCAACGCGATAGGATATCTCATGCTGAGGAGCCGTCGCTCCTCCTCGTGTACGCTCATGTGCTGTGCAATGAGTCAGCGCGCGCTGACCGACCGGTATATATAGTCCAAAATACTTTAAAAGTTTGCTGCTGTTCGCCTCGCGTGGCGCGCGAGCTAATAAATCAACCAGCTCCAGCACGCTGCGCTTGATCAGTGGAGCTGCTCGATGACGCTGCGCTTTTTCAGAAAGCGCACGAGGCGGTTGGGGATGTGGTCGAAGCCATGGCACGTGGGACTGCGCTGGCCGTCGCCGGCCTTGCCGATCGCGAGCGTGATCATCTTGTTCACATACGTCTCCATGACCTCCTTCTGACGCGAGCGCGTCGAGAGCAGCCGGTCGCGGATCGTCGACGGCTTGCGGTTGTAGTCGCCCACGTACGCCGTGATGTCCTCGCAGTAGACGCAGCCGCTGCGCGGGCGCGGCTGCTGTGCATGCACCCAGATGTTGTAGCGCAGCTTCTCGAACTCGGCGAAGCGGCGCTCGATCTGGTAGTCGGGCTCGCGCGGTGGAAGCGGCGGGGCCTGCTCCCGCGCCTCGCTCATGTCCGCCACGGATGACTTGCGCGTGATTGACAGGCGGTTCGTCGGGATACGGTTGTCCGGGTTGTGCAGGTACACGTCGAACACGTAGTGCAGCCCGCCGTGGCGCTTGACCGCCTCGCTCACCTCGACGCGGTCGATAGTCTTGAGGAACGCCAGCGAGTCCGACGCGCGCGTGTACTGGCACGGCCACATGCGCAGCGGCGTCAGCTCCTTGAGCGAGTCGCTGCGCGGCGACGCGCGCGGCGAGTACAACGACGACATGGACATCATCCTGCTCGCGTTGGTTGGCTGGTAAGTTAGGAAGATAAATAAGAAGAGCTGCCGGCAGCAGCCGTAGATGACGCTCGGAGTTCCTGGGGGGCGCGTTCTTATCCTCGGAAAGTAGGGAAGTGAGGAGTTGGTAGGAAGGACATGCGAGTGCGGGGCGATGGGCAAGTGGGCAGGGGATTGCGCCTGCTCCTCTCCTTTCTCGCGCTCGCCCCTTCTCCGCGCATACAGCGGGGGAAGCGCCACTCCTTCTGCTTTTCTTCCCCCGACGAGAAATTCACTTGTTTTTATGCTGGTGTTGTGCGTGTTGATTACTTTGGGAAAACGATCCTTTTGTCGTATAAATTGAGTAGGTTTTCTGATCTTTTCTATGCAAAAAAGATGGGTGGTGATTGGATGAAAAAGAGACATTTTCGCCAATAGAAATTGAAATTAGGTGCCGGGTTTTGGAACCCTGTAACTCAAAATGACAAAACGCGCACTTGAGGAAGTGCGAATGACTACTGTAAACTATGTGGAGCGTTTGAGTCAAGGGCGCGTTTTGACATTTCGATTTTTTAGAGCAACGGCCAGCTGGAAGTGCAAAAAAAGGCAAATGTACAGAAATTTTACCGTAAATTATCAGAGAATATTGCGCAAGCGAAGAAAAATACACAACATTTTCACGTTAACTGCAAGATGAACTGCATAGGTTCATCAGCTCGCAGGTTGGTCACACCAGCGTCCATGAAGTTGTTGGGGATGGCTGCATTCTTTTTATCGCAAATGTACATCGCTGTTTGTTGTCGGAGGAGGCCGGATAAGCGTAAATTCACGCGATTTTCAACAAAACGACTCGAGATTTTAGCATTAGCGAACAGTGATTTGCGTTTTGGAGCGAAAATTTGCGTTAGCGGTGGTGGCAAGCGACGCCCGACGGTTCCTTGATCGGTTTTCAATGGTATGTGGTCAGAAGTGAACGTCTATTCTTTCGTTAAACGCTTTCTGAACAGATGGAGAGGAAGGGTGACGACCGTGAAGGTGTCGGCACAGGTGGAAATTTTTCGCGTGCCTTGTAGTATGGCAAGTCACATGGCGCCACCAGGTTGTCAGCCATGAGCTTGGACTCTGGCTGGGAGTGCACATCGTTTGCCGTTTTACTACAAGTGCCAACCCGCCTAGTCCTGAAGGGTTGAGACGGTTGCATATACTATAGTCTATCCTCTGTTTTTCGCGAGAGTGGTATATATATGATATAAAGGATTATATATAAAAGTAGGTCTTGAATAACAAATAATGTCTTGAACTACTATATAGAATATATAAGTTATTACAATTTATTTTTTTCTTCAGGTTACGAAAAACTGAGGATAGACTGTATATGGTTTACAGATCGATAGTGATGGTATTGATGATAATGGTGGCTGGTGAAGCCTCAAATCATCAACGCTATTCCTCCTGCTGTATCGGTGGAAAAACAAAATGCCGTCACCACCAATGGTCACCACCAATGGGTGCCAACCCTTGGGCGATGGACTTGCGTGCGACCAGATTGGCCAGTCACCCCTTGGGCTGTTTCCTGGCCGCTTCTTCAGAAGATCGATGCTGCGGTTGTCTTTACAGGTGACGTCGGTTCGCTCCTGATATGCGAGCGCATCACAACTACCGATATAGGGAGGGCGATGATCGAGCTCCTCTCCCAATTGTTTACTACAGCTGGTGGCGGCAATTGAGGGCTGAGCGGTTGCGTCTGGATAGCGAGTCCTCGGCGCTTTGAACCGGCGGCCATGCAATGAACATGGAGCGTTGAAACCACACCATAAAGCGTCACAAGCGTGCCCTCGAAAAGACTTTTGAAGCTTCGGAGCACAAGGCCGTATTTGCCTGTCATCGGTGCATCATCGATATCTTTGAGACGCTCAACTCTTTTTAATGCCAATTTGATCCATCTTGCGGTACAATCGCCAACAGATAACGAGATTCTCGTCCAGCTAAACCACAAAAGCGATCCATTTTATTCCGAGTCGCCCCTAAATATCACTAACACTTTAAATCTAGCACACACATACCACCACTGTCTTCTACACCCACACGTGCCGCTTCCACTCCCTCTCCACTACTTGTGCTACAGCCGACTTGCCTACACATCCTCGCGGAGGAACCGCTCGACCAGCGACGGAATGGTCAGATACCCTTCACACGTCAGGTAGCGCAGGCGCGGCTCCGTCTTGCCACCAATGGCGAGCAAGGCGAATGTGTTGCTAAACTTCTGGAAGAGCCGCTGGCGCAGGCGCTTGCCGCGCCCAAAGAGCTTGATCACCAGTCGCGGCTGCGCGAACGAGTAGACGATGAAGTCCATGTAGTTGTCGCAGTACTTGCAGGACTTGCCGCCGTCGTGCCGCCGCTGCGCGTACAGCCACACATTGTACCGCAGGTTCTCGAACTCGCTGTAGCGGCGCTGGATCTGGTAGTCGGGCCGCTCGCGCTTCTCGGTACTCAACCGCTTGTTGGTCGGGATGCGGTTCGTGTGCTGCTTGAGGTACACGTCAAGCACGTAGTAGACGACGCCTCCGCGCTTGACGAAGCCGCTGATCTCCACGCGGTCGATCTTCTCGAGCACGCTGATGGGCTCCACGGCGCTCGAGGACCGCGTCGGGACCAGACAGAAGGGCTCGAGCAGCGGCATGCGCGGCGTGGACCAGTAGCAGCACATGGCGACCAGCTAGTGTGCTTTATAAATAGGGCGCCGAGCGGAGCTCGGTCGTCGCGGGTTAATTTGAAAGTGAGCACTTGGGCAGGAGGGCAAGCCATTGATCGCTGCAGCAGGGCCGGTTGGGGCCAGCTCTATGGTGACCATATCGCATTATCAGCTGGGAAAGTGAGCGGGAAAGCATTCGACCTGCTTGCCAGACTGCTTGGCTATTGCTGGAGGAGAAGAGCACTCCCCAACAAAAAATATAAAAATGAGACCAAACGGAGCCGAAACCTCAACGTGTTGCATGCGGCCGCGGAAGATTTGATATGGCGTTCAATATGGTCGTCCGACTCGCGCAGTGTTTGTGTCCACCGCCGAAAATTTATTTAGTGGCCGGCTGGCGTTTCGGTCCAGTTTTTGAATTTTAGTATTTTTTGGACCCTTACAGACCGTCTAGCATATATTAATCATCGTCTCTTTTGCACTTTATCAAAATATGTGTTTATATAATTAGTTTTATTATGCTGAGATGGTTGATCTCAGTAATATTTGCATGAAATATACACATGTATGATATTTTGCAGGTTACCAAAGTGATCATTGTTAGAGATAAGACGACGTCATGAAGCACCACACGCCATTGCTGGGCTCGTTAGCTGTTCCAGAGCGCGTAACACTGCTGTAATCAGGTCGAGAATGAGTGGTGGCGCGGTCCCAACACGACAGGAAGGCAGGCGCAACATGACGGTGGTCGTTGTCCCGATCGTGAAGGAAGCGCAACCCCGCGAGACGGAATTTTCACTCACGTAGATCGGAAAATTGGCGCGAAGGACGTTGGGTGAGCCCTCGCTCTAACTTGCGTTTCCCAATATGAGAGGGGCCTGTAGGCTCAATCCTGCGCCCATTTCGCTGAGGTGTCAGTGGTTGGAGCAAGGGTCTCTGGACTGTCCGAGTTGCGCGTTCCATTCCAGGGACCGATGGATTATGATGCCGCATTTCTAGCGTGTGGAGCCGAAAGCCACAGTAGATATGCTCAGAGACGCGCTGCCTTCTGAACGCTTTCGCGCAGTCTCTGCGGCTGCCCGCTCGGACAATGGACACTTTGGTATCAAAACTGTGCCGACCTAATGTACGCCAGCAGCGCCATGTTGCACTCTGACACCAAGAACCCATTAGCTTCGACATGGCAAGATGAGAATGCGCTGCATCGAACGAAGGCCAGCACAGAACCCAAACAGACTCTACGCTTGGGATAACGAAGTATTTTCGTGGGTCCGATCCGCAAATTGGGCGCAAGTACTGAGGGACTTCTGTCCGAGCCACTTCAAGTGATCACTTCAAGCTGTGTACTTACTTAGAACATCATGCACACATTCATGCTGTACTTGCTTTTAACGCCGAACTGCATTAAAACGCATCCTGAAGCGATACGGTAGATACAATCGCTGTGTCGATAATGAAGTTGCAGCTCCCTCTTTGGCGCATTTCTATCACCGATTTCTGTGCTGACACTGTGCCCACTGCGATCTTGCGTCAATGTAGCCACCAATACCCACCGCAGTCCGCGTTGATCTCGTCCTTGTTGCCGACCACGCTCCAGGAGCTCGGATACCCTGTAGACTGCAAGCAAGAACGCACCTGAGGCTGTCCTGGTTGAACGTCGACCACCTAACGCGTTTCTTTCCTCCGTTGGGGGGCCAGCCAGGTTGATTGCTCACAGCCTCACGGCGAAATGAATGCCTGTGTGTTCTGTGATTAACGCGCATGCAATAGTATAGAGTGCTACGAAAGAAGGCTGACGGTGGCGGACTCAGCGTTCGACCGAGAATTTACACTGAACGTACAGAACAGTAGACCCCGATCTCGGGGCGGACGCGGGACGGACATGGATGAGCGTGGTAGTACATCTTTTGCACGCTCGCTGTGAACAGTATACTCACTGTTCATGCGCATGGAAGGCGCGGGGCACACAAGTTCAATGTCGTCAGAAGCATGAACACGCAGAGAACGCGCCAAGCTCAGAGATGGTAGCGTGAGATGAAGCCACAAGGCGTTCGCGCGTCAATAGAAACGGCAGCGAGCAACTGAGTGAGCAACTTGAAGCGCAAGGTGTCCGCGTGTATTTATAGCCGAGGGTGGACATGGAGCGTAGCGATCTCTCTATGGACTCAACAGAGAACATGACAGCGACGAGTGGCTTCGGATTGCGGGAGATTTAGGATTGTCGAGCGCTGTGCAGATCTTCAACAAGCCAAAGTGTTGATTGGCGCACGGCCACGTTAAAAATAAAACAGCTGAACTGCAAGTGTTGCGTCACGACTCGCCAACTAAAAAAAAAAATGGCTACGTTTTCTAAAAAGAAGAAAGTATGCTTTCCAGATTCTAATGTAAGAAATGTCTATTAGAGCATGAAAAGTGTCGCAATTTAAAAATATTCCCACAAAAGCACAGTTCAATTTTAACACTTCTCCTGCAAACCACAAAAAAAAATCAAATGTCCCACACCATGTGCCACAACAATTTGACCAAAACAGCCAGTTTAGACTGAATTTTTTTTTTTTTTTTTTTGATAATACCAGCTGAACTGCTGATTTGTGGACTGATGAGCTAAGCTAAAAAAATATATTCAGAATAAAACGTCGCAATTGAAAGTTAAAACAAGATGCTTCTTTTTGAAGTGATTTGTCGTATTCCTCGTCAACCTGGCTTCCTTTCTTCCTCTTTCTATACAACTGCGCCTAGAGCTCAGCAATAAATATGAACTACATGCAATGCAAACTTCGTGCGCTGTGCTAACTCTATCTAGTTCTGGCGATCGGGCCGCCTAGACGAGAGCGGATGAGCGCAATCTTCGATCGATTGCACGCGAATAAATGGGGCTTGGTGTCGACCTTGATCATCGTCGAGGCGTGCAGGTTTCCAACTTACACACGCTTCCGGAAGAAACGCTCGATGATGTACGGGATGGCCTGGTAGCCGTCGCACGATAAGTTCCGCGAGCGCGAGGCCATCTTGGCGCCGATGGCCATGGCGATGAACTCGTTGCAGAACGTGGTGAGCAGCTGCTTGCGCTTGATCACGCCCGTGCCGATCTTGACGAGCAGGCGCGGCTGCGACATCGAGTGCACGATGAAGTGCATGTACTCGTCGCAGTATCCGCACGTGGTGTTGTTCTCGTGCTTGCGCTGCGCGTAGCTCCAGACCTGGTAGCGCAGGTCGGCGAAGTCGTTGAAGCGGTGCTCGACCCGGTAGTCCGGCTGTGAGTTGCTCAGACGCGTCTGCTCGCTCTTGTTAGTCGGGATGCGGCTCGAGTGGTGCTTGAGGAACACGTCCATCACGTAGTATGTGACGCCATCGCGCTCGACGGTCTCGTTGATCTCGATGCGGTCGATCGTCTCGAGGAACGCGAGCGGCGCCGAAGCACGCGACGGCAGTGTCGGGGTCATCGCCATCGGCATCAGACGCGGCATGAGCGGAGCGTGCACCATCGACATGGTTGGCTGGTAATTTATGGGGTAGTGGGTCTTGTCGGCGAGTCGGAGAAGTGGTCGCGTCACACTTGAGCGGCGGACGAGGAATTAACGAATGAGGCGAGTTGGGGCCGACGCATGCCATCGCATCCGCCTGAAACGCTTGGTCGATTGATCAAGGGAATGGGGATGGGGTTCCGCTCCTCGACAGACTGACCAAGAGACCAAAAGCGACGGTGGTGGTGCCTCTCGCCACATGTGTGATGGAGCTGCTACCGTGGTCTCCGACTGTTCATTGCGAGAAAATCAATATGGTTCACAAAAAGGGCCGAATCCTAAAGCGAATGGGCACGTTCTTCCCGTCTGAAATGATGATTTTCGCGACCGGCAGCTCCAAAGCATAGCCGGGCGGTGGGCCATGTCCGTCCACTGCACTAAATACACCAATCAAATCGCATAAAACTATCCAGAAATGATCTGATTGGCTTATTTTATATGGAAAAAAAATATCGCAGGGTCCCATCTGTCCTGGGAGGTGCTTGGGTAAGCTAAGCTTCAGTTTCAAAGTGACAAAAAAAAAAAAAAAAAAAAAGATTTTTTTATTTTAAGCCAATGAAAACATGTAAATGAAAATTTTGAAATTATGATTGGTCAATTGGTGGGTGAACCGTTGTCCGCCCTCTTTGACAAGGGGAACACCACACGTTTTTTACTTTCCCCATCGAGTTTGCATTGCGCCTAACCCGACAAGACTGAACAGGACAAATCAATACTCTGCGCAAATGTGGGCCACCATGTCGACCAAATTTTGCAGCTTGGTGGACGCAGTCGTTAGGTATTACCAACAGCGCGTGATTTAAATGTTTTGAGGGCGTCGGCTGGTCCATTGATGTGAATATTTAGAGCTCATGTCTAACGTGTCGTCCAATGTTACAGCATGCCCTAATTACTAGACTTGTCGCCACGATCACGAACGAAAGTGTCTGTTGTAGCCATATGCTCCAGGCCGCCAGCAGTGCTAGACACCACCATGTCAGTCATGTCCCAATCACGATGAAACTCGAGCAAAGGTCCACCTTCACTGTGAATCGGCCCCGTGGCTGCTTCGTGTCTTTATTTTTCCGTGGGTGTTGCTTGGACTGGAGGTGCATCGCTGCGATACACCTCCAAATACTATCGCAGCGCTGCACCGCCGCACCGATCAGTACACTGAAAATACAGTCCGCGAGATCAAAAGGAGCGAGCGACAGGCCCGAGCACACTTCTCATGGCGACTGACGCCCCCGTTTCAGGCATCAGCGTGTGGCCTCGGATCTTGAGCACTCAGCGCTGATCGCGACTGTATATCGTGGGCGAGCGCCCCACCGCCAATCACAGCTTCGCGGCCGCCGATTGCGACAGATACCTCGGATGCAGGGCGAACGAAAAGAGGCCTTCTCCTGTCAGTCTACACGGCGCCGTGATGGTGAAGTGTACACGTGCGCGGGTTTGAGCAATGCTGCCGCCGCGTTTCCTTGTCAATCCCTTGTACAGGTACTGACGATAGAGCCCGTCGGCATTAGTTTGCGTTCAAAATTGACTAGACGAATGTGTGCCGAGAGGTCGATCAGGTGAGCCCAAATTATTATTTCAGTATGCGCCATGAAGAGGCCGTCTACCCGAATGTCCGCGCTCAGGCTCTACTGATCGCGAGAACATATCAGAGAAGAGGAGGCCCCGCCCCGAGCCAATTATATAGACATGCAGCCGCACGACCCCACACGCGGAGCTTGGGCGATCTATGGGGTTCTGGTGGTCGGCGGTCACGCGCGGCTTGTTGACCAAGCCTTGACGCCGGCGAGTCGACGCGGTGCTTTCGTGTCAATAATTGGGATTCTCGATAATGTTGTGGCGGCCTCGGCCGAGAATGGTAGATATCTACTGTTTTAAGGATAAAATCTGCTTGCGTTGAAGCCGAGTTCACAAGTAGAGTTGACCATCATCTCTAACTTAGTACAATCTGTTCATAGTTAACAAAATCAAATAATCACAAGATATAGGCGATTTCCGGATTTATTCTAATTCTTTTGGACGAAAGATGGCCGAATCCTGACGCAAGTCCGTCGTTTTTTCTTCAAAATTGCCCAAATTTCGCGCTTCCTCGACGCATTTTTGCTCTTCTTGATAATTCAAGTTGCAATTCTTCTCTATCGCACATTCAACGTATTAGACGAACGTGTCCGCGTCACGAATTCGGGTCATGATGGCTTCCTCGGTCACGGGAAAAGACTGCCACGACACGCGAGGAATTTGGGCATATCTCGGGCGATTGTGGACGAAATGGCGTGGTGTTACTGCAGGTGCAGGGGTCGGACCCAAATTTCGCCAAGCGGTGCAAAAATGGCATTTTTTTTTTCAATTACAAACCGCCTTTCGTGGAATTGCGAACGTAAGACGGCAGACGCAAGGATGTGCACCGTAAAGTCGGAGTTTTCTCCGTACAAAATGACGATTTCGTACCCAGCTTTCTATACGGAATTTTGATACTCTTGTACTTTGTATGCACACGCCATAAGATTTTCAGTAAAACAATGTCTCTATTTTGGTCTTTTTTTATAAAAACGCTAAAACCCTAATTCGTGACTGGCGTTTGTGCGTAGTTTCCATAACATAAATCACTTGAAATGTGTTGTCATTGACAACTTGTTGGTGCGATCTTGCTGTGACACAAGTCTGGCCTGACTCGTACGTACAAACCATTCTACCCTTGAGGTGGTGCTTGCACTTTCAGCCTGTAAGATGTATGTTCTGTGCCTGGTACAGCAAGCAGCTTGGTGCCACCATCAATTGCTTTTCTAGACGCTTTCGTGCAGCTGCATCACTAGAGAAAGAGCATGTGCGCGCTTTCTTTCAAGTAGCCAGTGCTTCAATGCACCTCATGTAGGAAGCAAATAAACGCGGTCCGAGAGAAATGGAGATGGTCAAGGCCAAACTTGTCTCCGCAACAAAAGCCTCGCCGCTTCCTATTCTACGCACGCATGAGGAACCGAGCAGCATGGAACGCCGCGTTGCCTCGAGTTCAAACCCAGGAACCCCACAAATCGCCTTCTTGAAAAAAAAGTGCAAGTTGCCCGCTTTCGCCAACACGCTTGTTTTACAAAGAAAAACGCTATTTCGCAAAAAATGTAATTTCCCAAAAAAAAAATCGTCAAATTCCATTCGATTTCATAATGTAAAAAACACTAAACGCTGGTCCAAGAACAATGTTTCCAACCTAATTTTTACATTAACGAATTTTATGTGTACCACATCATAATTGAATCCTGATCTTGAAAGGCCGTGGTGTCATTATACCCGGTCTCCGATACCTCAGAGCTGAGGCCACCATGGAGGCACTACGGTCTCCGCAGCCGACGGCGACGGCGCCGGCACCGCGCCAGTGGCAGTCCAAGAGCGAGTGGGTGGTGCTGGTGGAGAACATCGCGCAGTCGCACGCGCGGCTCGCGTCCGGCATCCAGCTCGCCATCGAGAAGCAGTGGGGCAACAACTTCTCCGGTTCGTGTTGTTGTTTGTCTGCACTTGGAGTGCGATGCGAGCTTGAGCGAGTGCTGCAGTGAGCCTGCAGGAGTACGCGGCAGCCAAAGAGAGCGAGATCCGTGACGTGTGCAGCGAGAACCACCAAGAGTTCGTCGAGTCGATCGAGGAGATCGTGCGTATGAAGGGCGACGTCGCGCGGCTACAGGTACAGAGTGGGAGGTCATGCGTTATGTGGTGATTGTTTGCCTCATAGAACGTTTCTACTGCTGGATGACAGCGCGACATCGACCGGTTCCAGAGGGAACTAGCAGCCGCGACGTCGAGCGTGCTGTCCATCCATGACTCGCTGGCAGCTTGCTACACGGTGCAGCAGTACATTGACGAGTCCATCGAGAAGCTGCAGCAGTGTCAGCGCATCGTGCGTGGCTGTATACGCTATTGCAATCTCAGGACGCCCTGCAGACTCAAACTCGAGATCTGTTGCTGTGCGTTCCATAGGTGGGGCTCGCGACGACTATCGACCAGTACATCCGAGAGAACAAGCTCTTCCACGCGCTCAAGGTGCTCGAGGACCTGCGCGTCGAGATCGGCTCCTTCCGCGTATGATCTCTTTTATTTTGTCTATCGAACAGCCTGGGGGAGGGGGGGGGGGTCTTAGAGTGAGCTTTGTGCCTTCCTTCGTGTGCTTCGACCTCTGCAGGGTCAGCTGTTCCCGCAGCGCATGAACGACTGGATGCACGTCGCGATGGAGACCATCAAGGAGGAGGCCAAGCGCAGCGCGTCCACCTGGCTCGAGAGTGTCCGCGCCACCTCTATGGTAAGGTGCAGTCTATGTATCTGATCAGCACTGATTGCCAAGACTTCCCCTTACTGGATGAATACGTTGGATTGCTTGGCGCAGAGCATCGGCGAGCACGCGATCCGGCGATTCGAGAACCAGGTGAGCGAACAGTACTACGAGCAGGACATTCTCGAAAAGTGCGGCGTCGCGACGTCAACATTATCAACGACCCGCTCAGGCTCGAACAGCGTCAGTGGTGCGAGCACCACCACGACATCCAGACCAGGCAGCGCGAGCAACACGCCGGCGTCGACCCCGAAGCATTCGGCTGCCACTACGTCTAGCGAAGGCGGTCTGCCGCTGTCTCCTCGCTCAACCGGTGACGAGCAGTACCAGCTTCCGAAGCTGCCGTCACTCAAGGTGCTCAACTCGGAGGCCGACGCGCTGCGCGAACGCAGCTCCATCCACGAGGAGTACATGAAGGCGACGCTCGAGCATCTGTCGCCCATGCTGCGGGTGCTGCACGTCTTTCGCGTCATGAACCAGGTGCCCGAGCTCGCCGCCTTCTACAACGCTAACCGACTGGTAAGCACCGCTTCCCGTTTGTTTATGAAGTACGTAGGGCTAACAACTCGTCGGTGCGAAGCCTCAACTGCAGCTGCAGTCGTTCCTCCGCGGGGACATCGCGACCGTGACGCCCGACAAGTTCGTCGGGCAGCATGAGGAGCTGTTCCGCAAGTTTGCAGGCGCCTTTTGCCTCGAGCACCTGCTCTGGCGGTACTCGAACGAGGCGCTGCTGACCAAGAAGGAGATCAACGGCATCTTCCACCTTATAATGCAGAGCCTGTGCGGGATCATCACGGCGTCCGTGCTGCGCATCGAGGCGCCCGCGACCGTGCTCGCCATCAAGCGCAGCGCCGTCCAATGCGCGCGCGCGCTCGGCGACGAAGTGCACGAGTACAACGCCACGGCCGTATTCGACACGTTCCGCCGGCTCGGCGCGCACTTCCGTCACTCGCTGCTGACCGACACGACCAAGTGCGTGCTAATCGTGCAGCCTACTTGTAGTCGTCTGTACTCACGGTGAGCACTTGTTCTGATGTGAACTGGCAGGCAGCTAAGGGAGTTTATGGCGTCCGACACGTTCGAGAACGTCCGGCTCGCGCAGGACAACGTTCAAGAGGTTGGCATGGGGCGTCTAGTCCACCAGTGTTGACGCATCTACTGATAGCGTGGTGGTCGTTCTGTGATGCTAGACGCTTACGCGCTGCGGGCTCGTGGGGAAGGAGGCCGAGATGCTCAAGAGTGCCGACCTGAGCGCGGACGTCGTGGTGTTGCCATTCACCGACGTAAGTTCGGCACTTTGATGTTTTTGATTGAGGATTCTGCGGCTCCTGACGTCCCGTATTGATTGAGCTAGGTGGTGGCGCGGAGCTGCGCGAGCATCGAGGCGCTCGTGGACATGATGTTCGACTACGAGCGGTACTTGAACATGAACGACTGGGGCGACGCCGTGCGCGACGACGTGATCGAGGCGCTCGGGTTCCTCAATCAGGTGTTGAATGAGGCAATCGACCAGCGCTCTGACTTACAAGTCGCCATGGTGCGTTCCAAACGTTCAATCTTCATGCATGGTATCGTCTGACACGCTTGCTCTGCTCCTCGCGTAGGCGGTGATGCTGGGCACAAACGCGTCGTACTTGGCGTGCGCGTGCGACCACTTCGAGGCGCTCGTCAAGGCGCAGACGGAGGCCTGGGAGGCGCGCACCTACGGCTACAGCGTCACCAACACGCTGCGAGCGAGCTCCAGTAGCAGCAACAGCAGCGCTACTGGTGCGGCGCCCGCGAACCGCTTCATGCTGAGCAAGGCCGGCGCTAAGAAAAAGTTCGAGAGCACCATGACGCGCGCGCAGGACATGGTCTGCGAGCTCATGGTGCGTATTTCGTGGCATTCTTCGGTCGACCAGTGGGCTAATACAATGTGTGTTGTGTGTGGACCAGCTCAAGAAGATCGACGAGCTGCTCTCGTCCTTCTACTTCCTCAACTGGACGCCCGCGGCCACGTCGACGCAGCCGGATCCGTGCATGTGGGACCTCATCAACTACCTCAAGGTGACGTTCGCGCAACTCGAGCAGCTGCCGACGGCCGTCAAGGAGGCCGTTCACTTCGCCTCGTGCATCCACATCTGCAAGTCCATCGAGCAGGTGCTCAGCGGCTCGGTCGTCAAGAAGCTTAACGCCGCAGGCATCGCCAACTTCAAGCGCAACCTAGACGCACTGCTCGACTTCGTCGGCTCCATCCCCATCCAGCAGCTGCGCGAAGTCTTCCTCGCGCTCACGCAGCTCGTCGAGCTGCTGCTCTCCGGCAGCGCCGATAAGTTCCTCGACCCGCAACAGCGCGAGGTCGGCAAGTACTCGCACCTGTCGGTCGAGACGGTCGCGACGGTGCTCGCCAAGATCAAGGAGCATAAGCCGAGCGGGTCCAAGCTCTGGGGCGGGGGCTCCTCCTCCTCCGCTGCTGCATCCTCTACAGCGGGGTCTTCTGCGGTGGGTGCGACGACCGTCAAGAAGGGACTCTTCGGCAAGGTCAAGCGTAAGTGACCAAGAACTCAGGAGACAGGATCGTTCAAAAAGAAACTGGATGCTTGTGTATTGACTCGTTAGTTGACAACCCTCATTTTCTTTTTGAGGCATCAGCTCACTACGTGCTTTGGTCAAGTGCAGCGAGCAATAAGATTCCTACGACCGGCTCGGTCTCTCCTAACGTGGCCAGCTCCGCCGCGTCTTCCTCGCTGGCGTTGTTGTCGGTGTCACTCACCACCCGATTGTGATAGCCGAGCCGCATCTCGACGATCCACCGGGCTCCGTCCATCATTCGCTTGCCTGTTACGTGTTGCGAACTCGCGTATCGATGCTTCAGGTTGTGCAGCAAGCGCAACCTGCTGGCGTCGCCGCCGATCCGCGCGACAAACGAGCATTGGGCGCGGTCAGAAAGCGGAAATGCCGCGGATCCGCGAGCTTGGAGCTCGCGCAACCGTCTCCGCTTGTCGAACACGGCGCGCTCGGACCGAACAACCGCCTGGAAGCCCTCGATGCTCACCGCGGCCGCCATCCACCGCTCCAGACGCTTCACGGACGCTGGTATCTCGCGCCTCAGCTGCTCCCACGTTTCGGTTGAGGGTTTGAGGGATGCCATCGGCTCGTTCGGGAGGATTACGGCAGCCCGAAAGCGGCGCGCGAATGCGATTTCGTCGCTCGTCTTGGCGCCCGCCGTGAGCGCGTCAGCCACCGACCGCTGGAACGCCACGAAGCGCTCGTGCTCGAGTGACTCGGACGCGCCACCGGCTTCGTTCTCGTCACTGTCCCGGTCCGACAGCCCCGCAACTCGCCTCACGCACTCTTTCATCATCGTCTCGACCGACTGGCGGTTCTCAAAACCGTCCATCGACGTCCCCAACGCACTCCCAAGCTTCACCGCGCTGCATTTGCCACCCGCAGGCCAGACGAGCGCCGTTGCGTCCTGTGTCGTCGCGACCGGCCTTACCTCTCGCTCTCCGTTGCCCTGGTGTATCGACGCGTCTCGATCAATTGGAGCAACGCTCTCCAACCGGTCCACCACCTGTACGAACCCGGTGTCGCGGCATGAGCGTCGCCAGTGGATCAGCACGCGCAGCATCGCGACCACGTCACCAACAACAACAGCTGATCCTGATGAATCGCTCCCAGCCCCAACGTCAAGCCCGTAGCCGCACGGATAGACGCTCGGCGCGAATACGACGGCCAACCCATGCGCCGTCATCCGGTTGCTGGCCGTGTACGCCAGCACCTCAAGCCAGTGATCCAGCAGCCACTCGAGCACCGCTCTCCTCCGCCCGCGCACGTCCCCAAGCGCCTTCTGCACCTGTTCGTGCACCTCTGCGAGCGGCAGGCGTGTCGGTGCTCGCCCCGGGTCGTCCTCATCGTCCGGTAGAGCGGTCGCCAGCTTCGTCAGGCGCTTCACGTCGCTCGAGCGAACCGGAGACAGCAGCGGCGCCGGCAGCTCGCGCAGCCAGAGCTTGAGCAGGCTGGCGAACACGTTCGCGTCGCCCACGGCGTCCGGATCGAAGCCTGTGCCGTGGTCGATGGCTGTTCGCGCGCGCTCGAGCTCTCGGGCGTCCGGACTGGCGCGGTACACCCAGCGCGTCGTGCGCAGAGTGTCTCGGAGCAGCAGCTCACGCCGCAGCAGGTGCAAAAGCGCCGGCACCAACGCGTCCCTGCCACCAGTTCGACTCGTAGTATGCTGGTCGTCGAGCGGGACGCCAAACTGGCGCGGCCGCAGCTCTCGCCAGGGGGTCACCAGCGACGGCGGGGGCGTCTCGACCGCTGTGTTTATGCTGTCAGCTCGGCTGTTGGTCAGCGCCTCGCGGAAGGACGAGGTGAGCGACAGGCTGAAGGAGCTCCGCAGCAGCAGCGCGGCGGGCGGCGGCGGTGTGTCATGGACTGATGAGTGCACGACGCTGCCGGTGGTGTTGACCGCGCTCTCAGTGGCGCTGTGGGCCAGCAGAGCGCTGGCATGGCTGCTGGACAAGGACGCGAGCAACGCGCTGACGCGCTCGCTGGCGGTCGACGCGGCGATCTGCGCCAGTGGATTCGACGACGACGCCCACTCGCCGCTCTCTCCAGCGTCGGAGTCCCCTGTGGGCGCGTCCAGGGGCTTCCCCAGCTCCACCGATAGCTCAGACAGACCCGAAGACGCCTGTACCGTGTCACAGACAGTCGGTGAGAACGCAGAGCGTGGCCGTTGGTGGCTCCGACGCACGGGCGACTCGGCCCGCGCCGGAGTCGGAGCCAGCGTCTCCACCTTTGGTGGTGAGCCGACAGTGATGCTGGCGGTTGGTTGCGGAGTGCGGACGACTATCTCAGTGCCTTCATCCACTGACAAATCCAGCAGCTCGTCCTCGCCCCGCTCCCTGGCCGACGAGCACGACGTCAGCGACGAGATTGACGCGTCCACAGTTACCGGTGAGTCGAACACGCTCTCGTGAGTCGCGTCAAGCTCTTCCCCCACGTCCTTGGTGTCCAGCCGCTCCATCGCGTCCGCGACCTCGCCCTCCACGCGGCTCTCCGCCGCATCCAACGGCAATCCCTCCACCGCCGGCCCAAGTTGATTTCCACCGCCTTGACTAGGCTCTTCACCACCTTCGACCACCGTCGGTGCCTCGCCAGTAGCCTCCACAGGCGCATCCTCATCTTCAAACACGCTGTCCACGTGCTCGACACGCCGCAGGAAGGCGTGGCGCAGGCACTCGGCGGCCGTGGGCCGCTCTCTCGGGTTCTTGCGCAGCACGAACGCCAGAAAGTCGATGAAGTCGTCGGACCACTTGCTCGGCTCGCGCACCGTCGGTGGCGCGTTGCGTGGGATCTGCAGCAGCGCGCGCATGGGGTGCTCGCGGAAGAGCGGCGGCTCGCGATCGGCCAGCTCGATGGCCGTCACGCCGAGCGACCAGACGTCCGCCTTGTGATCGTACGCGCCGTCCTGGATCATCTCGGGGCTCATCCAGTAGGGGGTGCCCACGAACGTGCCGCGCTGGAAGGGCGGCGGCGTCTCGCCCTTGTTCTCCTCTTCCGACATCATTATCGAGCCGGGCAGCTGCGCCGATACGCCAAAGTCGGCCAGCTTGATGCGGCCCGAGCGCGTGAGCAGGATGTTGGCGCCCTTGACATCCCGGTGCAGCTTGCGGCGCGCGTGCAGGTAGGCCAGGCCCCTCAGCGCGCCGCAGAGCACGACGCCGATCTGGCGCTCGCTCAGCGGCCCGCGCGCGCGCACCGAGGCGGCTGACCCGCCGGCGCAGTGCTCCATGGCCAGCCACAGCGCGCCCGACTTGTAGTAGGCGCCGCGGAACGCCACCACGTTCGGGTGGTCGCACGCACGCAGGAAGGCGATCTCGCGCGCCACGGCGACCACTGCCGCGGGCGGAGGAGGAGATGAAGCGGACGAGGGATCTGATTCCGACGGCAGCGGCGGGATGGGGATCACCTTGAGCGCCACCACCACGGACGCGTCGGACCTCCGGCACGCGCGGAACACGCGGCCCGAGGCGCCCGCACCCTCGGCGTGCTGCAGTTCGAACACATCGGCGGGGTCCGCCGGGTCGACCTCTAGCCCCACGAGCGCTGCCAGCGCGCGCCGAGCGTCTGCGTCGTCCATCCGAGAGTCGCAGGCTGGGGTGTCCCCTTCAACTTGGTCCATTAGTGTGTGTGTGTGTGTGTATGATGTATTGGGGACCAAGAGACGGATGAGTGGGTCGTTGCAGATGTGCAGGGGCACCGGCTTGGAAGACGCTAATTATAGTGGGAACGACCTTAAAGTGTGGTCTCACGCTTCGACTATCCGGTATCAAATGGGATCAACGCTTGACGATCCATGGACGCCCTACACTGTGGGGTTGCAGTTGGCATTGCTCCGTCGCATCTGATACCAGCGTGACGTACGTGGTCTCAGTTCTGTTGCACACGTCGCAGAGTGACGAGGTTCAAGTCCCACGGTGGTTGGTAAACTACATGATCGGTAAACTACATGGTCAGTAAACTTCAATCGTGTAAGTTATATTCAGCCAACAAGTGTAATCTAACCTCAACCACGACCCCGACCCCCCACACCCACCCCCTATCCCCATCCCCTCATTAGAATCAGATTCATCCCATCCTACGCTTGAACAGTCGCGGGCGACTTGTGACCGTCCATCGGTTGCATCGTATCAACAGGTTTGTGTAACCATTATCAGACGGAAAGAAATAAAAAATCTGAGTCGTCCGCACGACGCGCGCCATGCTGTATCCATGATATATTACCGTGGTTCACACCGGTATATTACCGCTGCATCGCGACTTGCGTTCTTCCGTGTCGTAGAATCAGAATGTCTGGACCAGTTTGACTGTTTTTTAGTATACTATGAATGTTGTCTATAGTTTATATTCTGACCTTTGATCAAATAACTGAGAGCCAATGGAAATCCTGAGCTAGAAATTAGACGCAACCCCTTGGCCCCACAACTCAGAAAAACGGTGGAGGAGCCTAACACCACCACCACTCAGACACAGACTCAGACGCACGTCCACACAACCAGACTGGCCGTCCAGTCGACTACAAGGAGGAACAGACCACACATCGACCACTAGACACCTCAAGGCGATCGCAGGACAGGAAGAAGATGCTAGACGATCTGGAAGCACGCCGCGCACTTGAGCGTGAAGCTATTGCCCTCGTCAATCTGAGCAACTCCAAGCAATCGTTCACGCCTACAGATATGGAAGAAGAAACCAACCGCAAGACGCAACAACAAACCACACGGAAATCACGGGCTCCTATCAACCATAGCAGTAAAGATAGCAGTAGAGATAGCACTAGCATCAAGGCCACGGACGACGACGCCAACATCTCCATGCGGTCACTGCTAGTGACGCTCAAGAAGCGCAAACTGGACCGGACTACGGACGAGAAAGATGCGCAACGACCAGCCCCATCCACTCCTGCGGCCGACGTGTCCCCAGCCGCGTCCCCGGGCAGCGTGGATGTGGTAGCGGACGTGGACGTGGACCCTCGGGTCAAGCTTCCAAGCTTCCGTGCGCTGTTTTACGAGACCCCACCGTCCACTGCGGACTCGTCCGTATCTGCGTCTTCATCCGGGACTGGATCAGCGTCCGCATCCGCGTCTACGGTCGCCATGTCCACCGAGCTCAAGTGCAAATACCGGACGGGTAAGTGCCATAACGTGCGCGCCCTCAAGTCGTGCGGCGACTACCACAACCTGTGCAACTACCACCGGCTGAGGGCCAACGCCAACCAGCGCAAGCTCGACCGCAAGAAGAAGGTGCAGCGCATGCAGCTCTCGGTCGCGCTCGCGGCTTCGGCGGAACCCTCCACATCCGCAGGAACGGACACGCCCTCGGCCTCGTCCACGCGGTCGGCAGCGAACCCGTCGCACGCAGCCGCAGTTGCGCTGGTGGCCATGCCCTCATCCCTGCCGGCGCCTCACGCGCCACCGCAGCTCCGGTACGATCCCAAGACGCTCGTGCCGTACCTCGTCACGTCCCCCGCGGCCGAGGACGTGCAAGCCAAGCAGGAGACCATCCTGTGAGTTTTATTACGGCCGCAAGCGCGGACCCAAGTGCGGACCGAATCTGCGAACCCGCAGTGTGGATAATGGCGATTCAGGGACCTAGGCTCTCAGTTAGAAGGAGACAACATGACACCAACAAATACACAAACAGGTAGCAATGCAGACACCACCTTGGGGGTGAGGTGAGGTGAGGTGAGGTAAGGCTCGTATTGTACAGGGACTTGGAGGGGTGGAGACGGTGCTAGGAAGCCTGCCGTGGTCTACTTGTGGGGGAGCGTCACGTGTAGATGACGAGGAAGATCATGGCGACCAACACGAGCGCCAGAAACAGAATGAGACCGATCTGGCACCGGTCTGCAGGTGAAGCACACGGCATGTTAAGACTGGAGGAGGTGTATGCTGTGTGACGGGAGGGGATCGATCCTCACCTTTGGTCTTGAGCATCTTGCTCATCTTGTCCATGACGAAGTTCATTCGCTCCTGCGCCTCCTCCACATCCTGGTTCAGGTCGTCCAGCATCCTGCAGCCATCCACGCAACGATACACACACGCGTGTTAGTCCTGGGCGTCGGCAGGGGCAGTAAGAGGAGGGGGACGCACTTGTTCTGGTCCTTGACCTCGTGGCTAATCTGCACGGCCACATGGTTGAGGCCCTGCACGGACGTGAGCAGCCCGTCCACGCTCTGGTCCTGCGCCTGCATGATCTGCTTTTGCCGCTGTGTCTCGTCCGCCATGAACCGCGCGTTGTCGTCCGCGGGCGGAGGCGAAGCCGACGCCTTCGCCGGCATCATCAGCTGCGCATCAACGCTCGTCCTGTCAGCCCCAAGTGTAATACACAGACAGACAAAAGGAGTGGCGCACCTTGCGCTCCTCGCGCCGCACGCGCGCCTTGGCCGCGTCGGACGAGATGTCGCTCGACACGGACTGCAGCTCCTGCTCACAGCAACACGTTTGCCACATCAGCACGGATGTTTTGGTCTCTCATGCTGCTAGCGCGCGTACCTTGCGCGTGGCGGCCACAAACGAGCGGCGGCTGGCGATCTCGGCCTGTCATCGAGCGTCTCCGTCAGTGGGTGAAGCCCTCTTCATCATAGGGCAGTAGTGGCGGTCGTACCGCGTCGATGTGTGCGAACTTGGCGCGGTTGGCCTCAACCATGACGATTGTGTCCTCTAGGAACCGCAGCGACTTGTCAGCGGCCGCGACCACGCCATCAATCTCTGCCATTTTGCATGCAAATCGGCAGTCAGAGCAAAGCGCAAAGGAAGATACAAGCAGCAGCAGGTGACGGCGACGGACGAGTGGTGAGCGCCGGCAGCTCCTTGGCGGCTGGCGCGTCCGGTGCATCGTAGATGGCGCGCCACTTGGCGTACTTCTGGTGCACGGCCGACACCTTGCTAGCCAGCTCACTGCCATCGGCATACACAGAGAGAGAAGCGCGTCAGCACCCCAGCGCGAGCCTTCCGCCCGCCTAAAGGACGGGAAGACGCACTCTTTGAAGACGTAGAACGGGTCGGCGGCGCCGTTGCGCGTGCTCCCGAGGTTCGCCGACATGGCGGAGGTGCTGATTGGTGCGGTGCGCGCAGCAGGAGGCGCTGGAGGCGCTGGGGAGGGCGGGAAGGAGCAATGGAACGGCGGAGACGGCGACGGCTGAGATGGAGGTGGCGCTTTGGCTTTGCTCACCAAAAAAATCCGAAAAATGCGCACTTAACGTGAAAAGTTCGCTTTAAGTGCGCATAAAGTGCGCAAAGCATGGGCGCAAATTGAACCCACCCACGATTTTTTTCTTTTTTGCTTGTGGTATACTGAGACCAAGTGAGACTGGTGTGAGAGAAAATCATGGTCACAGATCTACATTATTACCGTTATAGATCAGTATTTATGCGAAATTACAATATCTGACCGTGTGTGGCATGTGGTGGATCATCACCTTGAGGCGCCTGGCGAAATGAAGATGCAGGGCGCTAATGCTTGCGACGATGCCCGACAGATGCTCGTTGCGAGGGCAACTCGTCCACAGCCTCAAGTTTATGCAACAGTCCTTAACGTTATGCTCCGAGCAGCAGCCGAGAGCCGTGCAGTAACCCATTTGCTGCTGGCAGTCTCATCGATCCGAGCGATGATCGAAAGCTGCTGCATGGTCACCAGTTCTCCATTGAACACTTTGTGCTGTTATGCTGAGTACTCGTCAGCAAAGAGATGAAGACCAACGATAGGAGTTCCTACGGCAACACCTTTTGCATTCTTGTTTAATTTTAGGCCCTACAGTCGCTGGCGCGCGCTATCCATCGTCTCGCTCGTCTGCGCCAATTCTATCTAGCATCGCTCTGCGGCGACCAGCGACCGCGGAGGTTTTCCACTGCACCAAAAAAATGCATCCGTCGCGACCTCTTCCTCCTCAGCGAGTGCAATCCACGCCAACGCCATCGCGACACGCTTCACCGCCACTCCGCGTCAGGAAAAGACACTTAGTCGACCTCCTCGATCTTGGGGCCCTGGTCCGGGGCGCCAGCAGGGGGAGCACCAGCACCCGGCATGTCGCCGCCCGGCATGCCGCCCGGGGCACCGCCAGCCGCAGCGTACATCTTCTGCAGGATCGGGTTGGCAACGCCCTCGAGCTCCTTCTGCTTGGCCTCGTACTCCTCCTTCTCCGCCGACTGGTTGGCGTCCAGCCAGTTGATCGTCTCCGTCACCTTGTCGTCGATCGCCTTGCGGTCCTCCTCCGAGATCTGCTCCTTGAGCTTCTCGTCATTCAGCGTGTTGCGGAGGTTGTACGCGTAGTTCTCCAGACCGTTCTTGGCGTCGATGCGGACCTTGTTGGCCTCGTCCTCCGCCTTGTACTTCTCAGCCTCGGCAACCATACGGTCAATGTCCGCCTGCGACAGACGACCCTTGTCGTTGGTAATCGTAATCTTGTTTTCCTTGCCCGTCGACTTCTCGACAGCCGACACGTTCAGGATACCGTTGGCGTCAATGTCGAACGTCACATCGATCTGCGGCACACCACGGGGCATCGGCGGGATGCCGTCCAGGTTGAACTTGCCCAGCAGGTTGTTGTCGCGCGTCATCGAACGCTCGCCCTCGAACACCTGGATGAGCACACCCGGCTGGTTGTCCGCGTACGTCGAGAACGTCTGCGACTTCTTCGTGGGCACCGTCGTGTTACGCGGAATCAGCGTCGTCATGACACCACCAGCCGTCTCCAGACCAAGCGACAGCGGGGTCACGTCGAGCAACAGCAGATCCTGCAGCTTCTCCGACGAGTCATTGCCGCTCAGAATGGCAGCCTGCACCGTGGCACCGAAGGCGACGGCCTCATCGGGGTTGATCGACTTGCAGGGCTCCTTGCCGTTGAAGAAGTCCGACAGCAGCTGCTGCACCTTGGGGATACGCGTCGAGCCACCGACAAGCACGACCTCGTGCACCTGACTCTTCGAGAGCTTGGCGTCACGGAGCACCTTTTCCACGGGCTCCATCGTCTTGCGGAAGTAGTCACCGCACATGTCCTCGAAACGGGCACGCGTGATCGTCGAGTTGAAGTCAATGCCGTCGAAAAGCGAGTCGATCTCGATGTAGGCCTGAGCCGACGACGAGAGCGTGCGCTTAGCGCGCTCACAGGCCGTACGCAGACGACGGAGGGCACGCTGGTTCGTCGTGATGTCCTTGCGGTGCTTGCGCTTGAACTCCTGCGTGAAGTGCTCCACGAGACGGTTGTCGAAGTCCTCACCACCAAGGTGGGTGTCACCAGCCGTGGCCTTGACCTCGAAGATGCCCTCCTCAATGCTCAGGAGCGACACATCGAAGGTACCGCCACCCAGGTCGAAGATAAGCACGTTGCGCTCGCCGCCCTTCTTGTCCAGGCCGTACGCAATAGCGGCGGCCGTGGGCTCGTTGATAATACGGAGCACGTTCAGGCCGGCAATGGCACCGGCGTCCTTAGTGGCCTGACGCTGCGAGTCGTTGAAGTAGGCCGGCACCGTGATGACGGCGTTCTTCACCTCCTTGCCGATGAAGGCCTCGGCGACCTCACGCATCTTGATCAGCACCATCGACGAGATCTCCTCGGGCTGGAACGTCTTCGACTCGCCCTTGAACTGGACCGTGATCTGCGGCTTGTCGCCGGGGCCGGCCGAGACCGAGAATGGCCAGTGCTTAATGTCGGCCTGCACGATGGGGTCCGTGAACTTGCGGCCGATCAGACGCTTGGCGTCAAAGACCGTGTTGTGTGCGTTCATGGCGACCTGGTTCTTGGCGGCGTCACCGATGAGGCGCTCCGAGTCCGTGAAGGCCACGTACGACGGGGTCGTGCGGTTGCCCTGGTCGTTGGCGATGATCTCAACGCGGTCGTTCTGCCACACGCCAACACACGAGTAGGTCGTGCCGAGGTCGATGCCGACCGACTGTCCCGAAACAGCTTGCGCCATCTTGAGTGGTTACTTGGGGTTGCTTGGAAAGGAGCTTGGTTGGTTCGCTTGCTCTTTATGAGGCAAAATGCGGAATGACCTTTCTCGGAGGGAGGGAAACCCAAAGCAAAGGGAAACCTTGCCTCGGGGGAAATAAGATGGGGAAAGGACAGCAAAAGGGAGGGGGAGGCAGCCACACTAAGTGCTGGAGTATCAAAGGCGGAGACACGCCGGCCATTAGTTGACCTCCGTCCTCTGTCGAGAACGTTCGAGACACCCTCGCGGGGCGAGAGGGGGGGTACAGCCGACGAGTATTGGTCGTGACGGCTCATGATTGATGGAAATTCTGTAGAATAACGGTTTTGACCAATCAAATAGAACATTTGGATTGGGTGGGAGGACCCGAGGGCACCGGGTGGTGGTTCTCGATACATTCGCAGACGAACTGATGTAGGAGGCTCGTTGGGTGGTGCAAAGGACTAGTAAAACACAGGTTCGCGATCTTTGAATCACTTAGCGTTTGTATGTCCGGGACACGTCGAATGTTCTGGAAGACGGAAAGTAAGGCGCGACAATCACTCCGAGGCAGCCACTAGGCACATCTTTTCTACCAATAGAAAGCCGTAATTGATCTTTTCCGGCCCGTCTCGTGCATCTGTCGCCCCTTTTCTGCCAATGATCGACACGTGGTGTGTTCCGCCCGTCATGTGTCCACACCAACTTGTCGCTTCCAGAAAGATCGGCGCGTCGCATCGTGGCGAGAATGCTTGCATGTGTGTGGAGATGGAGGAAGCGGCAGCGTGTCCGGCGCCTCGTTCTCGGTGTCGACGGTGGTGGAGCGTCCTACAGGTACGGTTCTGCTGTCTCACAAGGCGCTGTGGGCTGTTCGGGGCGGTGGTGACGACCCTGATAGTGAGGAGCACCACGGTCTTTGAGCAGTCGCGAGCGCTTGCTGCGCTGTGTTCGATGCGCGCGTAGTACTGTGTAGAGAATGAGGAGACAAATTTTGACTAGGATGCGATCTTCCGTCTTCAAAAGTTCGCCCGCGGCTATTGTTGTGTGTGCCCATCGCGTGGGAAAGTTGCGTCGGTCTCGCCTCGTATCCCAGCAAAGCAGCGCAAGACTCTTGGCAAGAGCGCTCACAGGAGGAGAAGCGCCGTGAATCTAGGAAAAGAGTATCGCCTGGTTCTGTAAGTGTACCTCCTCCACCGCCACAGCACAGTCCGACCTTCCTTGTTATGGTCGATGCGAGTGTAAAGCCACGTACGTGCTGTCCGGTCGGGTGGTCAATGTTGGGAAAGACATGGCTACAGTTTTCGAACAACATGGCTACATTTTTCTAGTGGTGCATACAAACTTGAAGGTGACTTCCAGATTCCATTCCCGAGTACCTCCTCACCCCGCATCTTATTCCTCTATGAACGACGACCACAATTATGCTTTAGTCCTCGGCCGATCTACTCGTCGGCTCTGTTGTCCGCATCAGTTACAGTCGTAACTCGTCCGCCAGCCTCCTCGTCAAAACTGCTGGCCCTTGGCGTGTCGGATCGTGGCCTGTCGCTCCACCTGCAGGATCTCGCGGTCCAAATTCGCGACGGCGTCCTGCAGCCGCGCAGTGTGGGCCTGTCGGGTCTTCTTACCGCGCCCAATGGAGAGCGCGGCTAGAAGCTTGGTGCGCACAGCCGCGGTCGTCTTCCGTCGCAGCAGCCGCGCCTCCCGACGACGTAGCTGCCGCTCCCGTGCAGTGTTTGCAGCCGCAGCCGCCTCCTGCTCCTGCTCACCGTGCTTTTCCTCTAGCCATGCACGCGCGCGCTCCACATCGTGGCCGTTTAACGCGAGTGCCTTGAGCGCGAGTGGTTTGGCGTGTCGCTCGGTCATCAGCTGCAGCAGCTCGGGCGGAGCGCCGCGCTTCTTCTCACGCGCGAGCTGCTGCTCGAATAGCGTCTTGCTCACTGCATCTTTGACCGTGGTTGCACCCGTTTCTGCATTCTCCACGATAGCCTGAGCGACTTGTTTGGCTCGACGCTTTGTCTTGAGCAATGCGCGCGCGCGCTCTTCCTGCCGTGTGGCCGGCGTGTCCTGGCTTTTAAGCGTCGCGTACCACTGGAAGAACTCGTCGAAGTCGATGGCACCACTGCCGTCCGTGTCAATCGCCTCAAACGCTTGCCGCGCCTGCGCGAACGTCAGCGGCTCGCACAGCTCCGCGGACAGCAACCGCCGGAACTTGCGCGAGTCAATGTACCCGGATGCGTCACGGTCAACCAGTGCGAACGCCTCCTTTGCGGAATCCAGTAACTGTTGTCGCCGACGCGGGTCGATCCGCTCGACTACGTCTTCCCACTGTTCAACAGCAGGAGTAGCAGGAGTAGCAGGAGTAGCAACAACGTCGTTGGCTGCGTTGTTGTCGGCATCGGCAGTGGAAATCGACCCTCTCTTGAGCCCTTTAGAGGAGCGACGCCGCCCCGACGTCTTCTTCTTGTGCGCACTGCCACCAATGTTGCCATCCGCGGCTTGCACACGTTTCCGCCTCGTGTGGAACTCAAACTGCTTGCGTGTCACGTCCCAGCGCCGTTCCCACTGTTCTCCGCCAAACTCGAACGCTTCACCGTCAAAGTAAAAGTCGTGCGTGAGCTTGCCGGCGTTCCAGCGCGGCACGAACACGCTCGCGAACACGTGCGAGGCATCAGCGATCGGGATGATCGACTCGTCTTCGAGCACCCACTCGACTCCGCAAATGTCGTGCAGGAAGCGGAAGAAGACTTTCCTCTTGACTCCAAAATCGTTCGGCTCCAGACACTCCACGTTGAGGAATCCAGGTACTTTAGCTCTCGCTGGCGGCGGCTTCTCTTCCTCGTCCTTCAATTGGTCGCGTCGGCGCTTCTTGTCAGCGAGGATCTCCAGTGGTGACGGTGGCAGCGCATCCAGTAATCGCTCCTTGTACCTGCGCATCTGACGCTTGGCCTTGAGCGCCTCCTTGAGCAGTGCTAGCGATGCCCCCGAGTCGTTCGCCGCCGTACCCTCCGCGTTCTGCGTCTTCTCGAGCAAATCCTCCGTGAACCAGGCAAGTAGCTCGTCAAACTCGATTAGGCCGTTGCCGGAATGATCCATGGCGCTCATGGCACGGTCGATTTGCGCCTCGCTGAGTGGTTGACACAGTTCCTCACGGAACATGCGTCGGAACTCACTTCGGTCGACCGCGCCCGACTTGTCAGCGTCGTACCGATCAAACGCGTCACGCAAGATAGCCTCGTTCTGAACACGTATCGCGAAAAGCTGGTGGGAACGCTCTTGTTGTGACTGGAAAGCGGTCATTCGCTCCTTTTGGGCGCGCTCTAGGCTCTCCATCGTTGACCAGCCGTAGTTGTTAATGACCATTTGACTCGTTACAACAGTAGCAGAGGCCGACGGTGAAATATCGTTGCTGTCGCGGACAAATCGCCACTGATGGCGACGAAACGCGTCGGCCTCCCACCACTGCTTTCGATGATGCAGATCCGTCGAAAGAGCTACTTTTCGCGCGGTCGGCTTGCAATGACGAAGCTCAAAGCACGAGCGGCAGGTCAGGACTGCGTCCGCAACAACAGCAGAGGAATCAGCTGTGACTACTACATCGCTTCGTTGCGTGCTGCCGCGTGCACACGTCTGGCACGCCCGTACACTCTTGGCAACCTCGCACATCATGCACATGACGCACGTGGGGTCGTTCATCGCCGATACTTCGATGGCTTGAAACACGTGCTTAGCTCGTTTGCCAGCGCTATGCAGCTTTGCCGCGCAGGACTCGCACAGCGCCTGGTGGCACTCTCGACACGCAATGCTAGCAAGCGTCAGCTTGGACTTGTCCACGGCGTCAAGTGAGATGGTATCGCCATCGACTGCCTTAAATGCGGCACCAAGACACTCTTCACAGAGCGGCGCGTTCGGAAAGAGCAGCGGAGTCGCTCTTCGGCGCTGCACAGCATCGCGAATGCGCCGGAAGAACAAGTGTCTCCGGTACTGAGTCTGTATCCTGCGCACGGCTTTGCGATACAATTCGAGTTCGTAGCGGAGCTGCTCCCAGAACAAGCGACGCTTGTGTACCCCGCGTTGCCACCGCTGGATGCACCTTGCTGCGCGGTTCGTCTTGCGCACGCGCCATTTCGTCTGCAGCGCGTCGACCCACCCACGGATCCGCTGAGCTAATCGCTCTTTGTGCAGCACGCGCAATCGTTTGAAGTGTCGTCGTGCGAGGAATCCACGCGCGTAAGCTTGCAGGTCTGTAGCGCTGGCGGCGCGGCTGTCGTCGAGGAGCGCTTCGACCCACCGCATCAGCTCGCCCACACTACTGCTCCTCTTGTTGTTTTGGCTGTGGGATAACGAGAGCACGAGAGAATCACGGCGATGCTCGCCACACACGCGCTCGTATCGCCGCTTGAGGATGGGTGAACCGCTGTCCGTGTACCCCACAACTGGAACGTTGGCGACGCCGAGCCCACTTCCGAACCAAAAGGCGATGATGCACGGCAGCGTTGACGCGTGGAGCCCAAGAACGCTCGTCAGGCTGTAATGTCCTTCCTGAGCGTGCTGGTACCCATTTGTGTTGTCGATACTCCCACCATCGCTGACGTCGACACAAATCGCGTGCTTCACTGTGTCGGTCGCGTCCACGAGCGCAAAGCTCATGCACTGCTTGCGCAGAAACGTCCAATTCGTTGCGACGCGGTTGAACGATTCTCGCACTGGTGGACTGACCGGCTGCCACGGGAATGACAGAAGCGCAAACACCCACAACTTACGTGCGTTGGCCTTGCTCGCTCGCAGTCGTTCCATCAGCTCCTCACCGCTCATTGAAGTAACGTCAGCGCCACGATTTACGCGTGTGTCGATCTGGTAGCGGATCTTGGTGCGCATCACAAACAGTTTTTGCCGCGCGCGCTTTGCTCGGAACGCGCGCTGGATGCGGATCGCCATCGCGATGCGCCGCGCACCAGCAGTCATCGCCCAAAACGCCTTGAAACCTGCGCTGAACACGTGCTTATTGATCCGAAACACGTTGAAATCGACAGCCATGGCTTCGATCACGCGAATGTCGCGCAGGTTTGGTGTGAACGCGTGCCACTGATGGACCGTCCGCCGTTGTTGAACGGTGATACGGTGCTTCTCCATTCGCAAAAGCATTTGCCGATCCGCTTGCCGTTGCTTCACGTACCCTCGCCATCTCGCCCAGTGTGTTCGAGTGATGCGCACCGAGCTGTAGCGCTCACTCTTGATCTTCCACTCGACCGACTGGTGCCATAGGCACATGTGGAATACCCACTGGCGAATGGCATTCGCTCGTGCGCGACGCCTGTGAAACATCTCCACTGGAAGCATATACGGCCACAGTGTCAGCAATAGAGCATAGATCTCAACAAGCATAAGGCCTGTGCAAGGCGGCATAACAGGCATCCTTACCTCTTTTCATGGTGCGCACATGATCCCTCCATGCGGAGAGAACTCGTTTCTGCCGATTATGGCCCCTAATGTACCTTGCGTCTTCAGTCGCCGCACGAAATTCCTCGAGGTCAAGCCGCCATGCACCCCACACCCGCCGTTTGACACGTGTGTTTCGCCAGGCAATCGCTCGTTTCTCTTTCAGTCCGTCAATGCGTCGCTGCTGGAGCACACTCCACGCGTGGAGTATTAATCCCTGCTCCTTCAGCACGTTTTTAACGAGTATGATCGGTGCTGCCTCCCGCGTCCACGCTCTCCATGCGCAACATACGAGTCGCTTCTCATACCACACACGGGCAAACGCGAGTCGGCTGGCTTTGTGTCGGCGGCGCTGTACAAAATCTCGCCAGCTCCCCATCATCCTCTTGCGCAGCTTGAGGTGATGAAACCACTTGGCTTTGCGAACCTTGGTGTTCGCACACTCCAGGTCATGCATGTGCATGAGAAATAAGTGCTCAGTCTTCCATCGGCCGAAGGCATTCCGTATACAGAGAAGTCGCTCTCGCTTCCAACGCGCCAGCACGTGCCTCCGGCGGCGACGGAATGTGTACATTCGCAGCAGTGGCGGAATCGCACGCTGCAACAACATCGTGGCGCTCCGCATCGTCTCGACCAGCACTAATAGGCGATGCCAGCGCCACCTGCACTGGATCTGCGTCGCATGGCTGTGCTCGAACCTCGATTGGAACGCACGAAGCTCAACCATCAGCTTGAGGATGGATTTCACTTGAAGGCGTCGCAAGGAAGAGCGTTGATTCGAATATACTTCTTCAACTTGACGAGACCGCACGAGGAGTAAGTCCATCCAGCTGCTGGATGGATTGCAGGCTTGGATGAAGGCCACCCAGCGTATCAGGTACGTGGTTGTCCATCCATGGAGCCACTGCAACTGTCGATTTACCATGTCTCGTTTGGCGCGGAAGCCCCGGAACAGCATCACGAGTCGGAGTGCGCAGACAGCTTTCTTGCGATGGATGTAGACGGCGAAGCTGTGCCGAATGATGCGTGCGGCATTCTCGAAGATCGCGGCTACGCGATTTGCCGTGTCAGAAAGCGCGACGCGGACTTGATGCAGCCGATAGCGCCTCCAAGCTTGCTGGATCTTCCAAGCCGGAAAGAATCGTCGACGACGACGCGCAATAGCAGCAAAAACAGCGAGCTGCCGGCAAAATCGACGTGCTCTGAACCAGCGCTGGATGCTTTCAACGGCCTCCCACATGACGACGACACGAGACAGCGCTGCAAGAAGCCACTGCGACGCAAACACCGCTTCAGCAGCATCCCGACAGCAGATTCGCCGCTGTTTTACCTCTTGGCGACCGCGAAACCCTCGCCAAACGCGTTGGATGTCGGTCGATGCTAGCATCCTTTGCCTTTTCCATGCGATCCGCCACACCAAGTAGTGTCGGTAGTTGTCCTGGATACATCGTGCCGCGTCAAAGCGCTGGCGCTGAGCAACAAGCTTCTTCCACAATGTCTTGGCCAAGAACATTCGTGCAAGGGTCTGAATTCTTGTTGCCGCCTGGTCGCGGTGACGCGCGCGATGCACGAGTGCCAGGCGCTGGAACTTGGCAACCAGAGAGTGTCTGCGCCAGCTTCGCTGGAGTACGCGTGCATTAGCCTCAAGCTCGATGAGTCTCAGCCGGAGCGTTGCCTGCTGCCAAACGCGCATAACACTCAATAATCGCAGCTGCAGCTTGCGCTGCACGATCGCGCATGCGTGGGCCAGCGTCGCATGACGAGTTAGTGCTTCATGGCGCGCGAGCTGCTCAAGCACTCGGAGCGTGACGGTGCGTTGCAGCCACTTAGCAAAGCACGCGCGCCGCACGCGAGTGTAGTGACGACGCAGAGCCGCACACATGGAGCGCAACACAACCCGCTCGGCAAGCGCAATGTGCTGCCGCTGTAACAGGAACGACAGCGGGATGTGTCCCTCCATTCGCTCCATCGCCGCCTGCCGCAAGCCCAAATGAAGCCCATTAGTTCACCACCCAGACAGCCCATAGCTTTGCTGCTCCCAACTCACTCACTGTCATGGTGCTGGCGATGCGCGCTTCCTCCTTCGCTGCAACCGCCGCTTGCTGGTCGAGTCGACGCTTGGACTTGGACATCAGCGACGTCAGCGGCACGACCGTGTCCTTCCTCTTGGTCGGCATTTTGTGCTTGCGTTGCTGTTGATTGGCGTAAATGGCCGATGTCAAATTGTCAATCCCCGCGTACTGCAGCTCGTCTCGCCTCTTCTTTTGTTGCTGCGGCTGATCGACCTCTGGCAAGGCGCCTCCGCTCGTCTCACGCACGCCCTCACCCCAGTCATCACCAAGCGCAGGCCGATGTTGCAGTGCTGGTAACACTATGATGCCCGGGGACGGCACGTACATGGTCGCGAACGACTCACCAGCTCGCCGCTTGGCATCGTACCGCGGGAAACCGCCGGCAGCGGGCGGCGTCACCTCCCGCTCGCTCCTCGAGCCCGCCGCGCCCTGCCGCTGCCGGCGGCGGCTACGGGCGACGCCCAGCGCCGCGTCTTCCTCCTCCACGTTGGCCCCATCGCCTAGTGTTGACTCTGCATGCAGCGGCTGCATTCCCCTGCCAGCCTTTCTGGGCACGGTACTGCCCGCTTCCTTGGTGTAACCCCCCGTGACTGCTTGTCGCGGGACGATATGGGTTACATTTTGACCATCACTCCGTGTTGAAGTAGACGCCCTTGTTTCGTTGTGCTAAAAATCAAGTTACGGTAAAAATAACGGCACAATAAGGACAGCGAAAATTAGAAACAGAATAACCCCAATTTTAGCGGTCGTTGTGTGTTGTCCTGTTTCGGGCATGGGATATGAAGGCTGTTTCATTGTTGCAACGCTCGGTGAAGTATAGAGATCGTATCTGTGGTGGCTGCGCCTTTATCGACTAGGTGGACGGGATAGAGCTGGGTTCCTGACGCATTTAGAGCCGAACAGGCGCCATCACAGTAACAGAAGACGCCTCGCGCGGAATTCAGTGTCGTTTCGACGCATGGAAAACCGCGATCTATTTACAGAGTGGAGCACGTAGAGCTTCAAAGGCATTCACTCGTGGATGTTCCTTGTGTTCCCTTTCTTTTCTTGGAAATTTAGGCAACGTGCTGACTCGTTTCGCGGAAAAAGCGAAACACAGCCAAGTAATACAGACAACGGATAACGTACTTGAACCGGCGACTACCACTTTATTTATGGGGTGATTTTTTTCATTCAAAAGGAAAGCCTTAATTCTCGTGTATCAAAACTAAGTATCTTTCCATTTTAAACACTTAGGGGAAGGGGATTCTCGTGGTCGTCGATCCCGATACACAGGATTATAATACGGTAGGCTAAAATCAGGCTTAGCTTGTCCGGATAACGCTCAGCGGTAAAATGGTGGTCGTCTGTCGGATCCTACATATCGAAAGCACTTGGATTGGGTATTGGCGGATCGGTAAAACGAAGTGAGGATTGTCGATTGTTCCAGAAATCCGGATAAAGCATCCCAGGAGAACCCACCCTCCCAACGTCACTTAACCTAACCTGAACGCTTCCACGGCGCCTTTTGAACCGCCACATATCCAGTGGTGTCAATTGGTTGGCGTGCATCATTTACAGCCTTCGACGTCGATGTGCTCTACATGGGCTTGTGCTGTTATTGTCAATATATGCTGCGATGATCAACCTGGCCATTGTTTTTTCGTCACTTGTTGCGGAGGGAGACGCCATCAGGAGTGCGAGGACGACGTGGTCGGTTACGCGCGGGTAGATAGGTACCTGGTATACGTTTCTATACATATCCCCCTCCGCTGTACTAATACAACACTACTCGCCGTTTCTCGCCTCGGAACACCCACACAGCCTTTTTTCTTCTTCGACGACCACAGGCCGACTGCGAACTTATCAAACGGTGATGCTGTTGTCCAGGGAGGGGGGACCGACCTCGTTCACCAGCCAAAAGAGCCTGAGTCAAGGTCGGCTCTATCCGACGTGTCATCCCTCCCGGCGGCTGCGTTTTTATTTTTTTTTTTTCCTTTCGCCCTCTACAATTTAGGGCGCCTCGCGTCTGTGTGTTGACTTTTCTTCTTAGTTCCCCCCCCCCCTATCAGCATACAAAGCCCAAGATATTTTTCCCCCACTGCCCTTTCCCTGATGGTTGGTTTTGTTCCGCTTCCCCCGACCGGAACACCGCCGAAGAACGCATACAGTCGTGAAAAAGCCGCGTCGAGCGAAAGGCCAGCGGAAGCAGTGCGTTCCCCGCGCGTCGAAGCGCCCGCCCACCCGCCCGCCCACCCGCCCGCCCGCCCGCCCGCCCGAGCATCCATCCGCCGCACCCTGCGTCCCTACCCGCCACTTGCGTACGTGTCTTCTCTCCCCATGCACCGACTGTCGGTGAGCGTGCCGCCCCCGCGGCACGAGCAGCACGCGGGCGACCTGCTGCGGCGCCGGTCGCCGCCCGTCCTGGGCGCTGTCGGCGCGGGCGGCAAGAGCAGGAGCGGCCCGCTGCCGCGCGTGACGGGCCTGTCGCGCAGCGGCTCGTCCTCGTCTTCCTCCTCGTCCGGGTCCGAGGCGTCCTCGCCCTCGTCTTCCCCGCCGCTGTCGCACTCGGCGGTCGGCGCCGACCGCGGATCCGACCCGGTTCACGCGGATTCCTCCGCCCCCACCTCCTCCTCCTCCACCTCTCCTGCAGAGAACAGCGTCAAGACGGTGACTTCCATCGGCGAACCGACGCCGCTGCGTCGCTTCCTGAGCGCCGACGGAGAGCGCGAGGCCGTCGAGGTGCTGCGCGAGCAGTTCGTGCACGAGAAGCGCATCACCTCCGACGACGTGCGGTACGTCGTGCGCATGATCGCGAGCCGCGGCGGACGCCTCATGCTGCCCGCCGACTTCCCGCCCACGCGCTGGGTCCTCGAGTTCAAGCGCCGCTACGGCTTTGCGGCTTATTCGGCGGCGGTCGCAGACGGCGCGAGTGCACTGGCCAACGCCGCCGCGACAGCTGCGGGTTCGCAGTCGGCATTGTCCTCGCCCTCGGTACTGGTGCGTCGGCCGCGCGACCACCGCGTGGGCAGCGACACCGGGTCGGTGCGCTCCGCCAGTGTCATCGCTCGCGTCACCAACTCGAGTTGCAGCAGCAGCGCCGACAGCGACGGCGAAGGCGATGGCGACGGCGACCGTAACGCTGATAACGGTAATTATAGCATGGACGTGGTTGGTACACTGAGTCGCCGTCGCCGCCGGTACGGCTACGGCTATGGCTATGAGTTCGGCGACTCCGGGCCGACCAAGATGCGCTACGCCGTGCCCACGGGCCCCTACTACGACGAGGCCGACAGCCCCACGCACACGGCAGAGGACAAGACGGTGATGGCTTTGCAGCAAGACCCCACGGCAGTCAACGCTTCGCTCTCGCAGCAGCAACAGCAGCAACAAAACCTTCAGAGCCAGCAGCAGCAGCGCTCGTCGCAGCTTGTACCGTCGTTGACTACTATCATGGAGCGACGTGGCTTCTCGTGGCCGTCGTCAGCACCGCCGTCGATCCGCACGAGCAACTCGGACAAGGGACCTGCAAGCACCTCGAGCGTGGGTGCGACATCCATGTCAAGAAGCACAAGCGGCAGTACGGGCACTAGCAGCAGCAGCAATAGCAGGGCCGTCGTAGGCACATCTGCTCCAGGCTTTGCCGCCAACTCGTGGGGAACTGGAGTCTCTTCAACAGCCGCCGCCGCACGGATCCTGGTCGGGCCACTGGCGAAGAAACCGCTGCTCTCTGTGAATAGCAACGGGAGCACAAGCAACTACAGTCTCCAGGACGACGAACAATCCATGTCGTCCACCTCGTCGTCGGCCGAAAAGCGCAAGTACAAGCTTAGCCACACCGTGTCGCCTGAGATCTGGGAGAAAGCGATCGCGGCCGTCGAACAGCAGGGCATGAGCCTTCGCGCCGCGGCCAAGATCTACGGCGTGCACTTCGCGGCGCTGCATCGGCGGGTCAAGAAACGCGCGGCCAACGGGCACGCCGCGAGGGGCAATCAGGGGTACTTCCATCCGAGCGACGAGGCAGGCATCATGCGCGTGGTCGTCGCGCGCGCCGAGCTGGGCGTGCTCATGACGTTCGACGAGCTCATGGAGCTGGTCGAGACGGCGGCGCTGCGCAAGCTGCCCAACATCTCGGTGGAGGCGGCGCGCTCACTCATGACGCGCTTCCAGTCGCGCAACGAGCAGTCCATTCGGCACATCATCGTCGACTGGCCGCTGCCGCGCGTGGCGCCGCATGTCGCCGCCCGTCTGCCGCCGTCCCCAGGAATGCGCGCGCTGCACTCGGCGCCGCCCGCGGCCACCGCGATCCCCGTGCCCGCCGAGACGACCGTGCCTCTTTGACCCGCGACGGCCTCCGGTGGCGGCGTTCGTCTCTATAAACGCCCATCGACACCCCGCGGGCGACGTGGCTGTAAAGGTACTCGACAGACAGATAGGCAAGTCGGCGGGCGGCGCCCCCTTCGTCCGCCACCGCCGACACGAATTGAATTATTGTGGAAAGCGGATAAACAACAACATGTAGCACTCGCTCTTCTGAACAAGTCGCGCGCGCACTAGAGACGACGACCACCGGCGCAGCAATGGGAACGTTCAGGCAGTGGCTCCTCGTCTCGCAGCCGCCCTCGCCTTGAGGCGCGCCTCGACGCCCGCGGGCGCGCGCCGGAACTCGAGCACCATCTCTTGGGAGCTGTCCTTCCACAGCGTGCGCTGCACGAACTGCAGCGTGTGCTCCGGGCTGACGGGCACGCCGCGGCACACGATCTCGAGCTCCTCGGGCCGCGCCATGCCCAGTCTCTTGGCTACAAACTTGCGGATGTACTTGACCTGTCAAACAGTAAGCGCGTCAGTGTCATGCGAGCCGCACCGGAGTCAGACACGAACAAACAGCGCGCCGCACCGCGAGCAGCGCCTGGGTGTGCATGTTGGGGAAGCTGATGGCGCGCACGCGCAGGAAGAGCGGGACAGTCGAGCTGCAGTATCGCCACCAAAGCTTTGTTCGTCAGTCAAGTCGGACCTAACACAGGGAGCGCGGCGCGGATCTTTCCGCACGCTCAAAGGTCAAGGGCGAGCGAAGCGCCCGCCCCGCCCTCTGGATGGACCGCGGCCGACATGGGCAGTACCTGCGCTGCGGGAGGAGCTTGAAGCGGATCATGTGGTTGGGCGACGGGCCGACCCTGGCGGCGTTGCTAGACGCCCGCGACCGCGCGCTGGGCGCCTGCGGGCCCTCGGCGCGCTTCCGCTTGATGCCGATCGACGCGTAGAACGCCGCCTCTGCTTCAAAGCACACAAGTCAGAGGTGTGGTCGAGTCTACTGCATGGCGGACCCTCTCCTTACTCTTCGCCTCTTCGGCCTCGGGGTCGTGGGGCAGCAGGTTGGCCATGAGGTCTCGGATCCTCTTGTCGGGCCTGTCGTGGAGTGGATGCAGGCGGGCGTCAGTCTTTTGTTGGCGGCGCACACGTCAGGTGAAGGAGGCTTACACGAGCTGAGTCCACGGCTTGACGCCCAGGCTGGTGTCGCACGTCGGGCACCGCGGGTCCTTGTACATGTTGAAGAAGTGGCGGCGGATGCAGCCGTTGCAGACTGGCGGGGGCGCCGGCCGCGCGGTCAGCACGCCGTGCGGTGTGGACGTACGATCAAGCAGGGCACGTACACGTGTGGAGGCACTCCTTGATGGCCTGCGCGTCGTTCAGGTAGCCGTCGCAAATGCCGCAGAGCAGGTGCTCCGTGATGCTCGCGATGTTCACCGTCTTCTGCTCCCAGCGCCACAGACGCAGCGGTCAGGCCCGCGGACGATCAAGACAACACGGAGGGAACTCAAGCACAAACCTTGGACGTGTCGGCCGCGAACGCGCTGCAGTACGAATCGTCCAGTACCGCCGCTCGCACGCCAGCGGTGCGAGACGCGCGCGGAGAGGACGACGGAGTGGACGCGGCCGACGAAGCGCCGGAGGAGGAGGCGGAGGACCAGCCGCTCATGGTGGGTGCAGGAAAATGGACAAGTTGGCGGCGCATTTCGGCGGCAGGACGCGACGAAAGGTGCTTTAATTAGAGAGCTCATATATTAAAATCAAGTTTTACTACAACATAAAGATATTAATAGTGGACCTAGTCTGATCTAGGCGCCGACGTTGTGGGTACATCGCAAGTCTCACATTGAAAATTGGGTACAAAGCGCATCTTGCTCGCCGCCGCTCGAGCGTCGCGCCCAGCCCACAATCGACACGACGAGCACAAACACAAGCATGAAAAGAGACCGCATGGAGCTCGTGACGAGCGTGCGCGTCGTGTGCGACTCGCGGCCGCGCGTGGTCGCCATCCTGCACGTGTGCGAGCTAGTCGCCGCGTTCCTCGCCCCTCCGGACTCGTGGACGGTCGAGCGCGCGATCCGACGCGGGTGCACGCACTTGGTTTGGCACCTCCTCGATGAATTCGCAGAGGATCTGGGGCTCCACAATGCTATCAAACTCTCGCGTGCGCGGTGGTTCATGTCTGATGCGGCATCGATGGGGAACGTCGCGCTTTTGGAGCACCTGGTGAGTCGATTTAGGTGCTTCGTGGACGACTGGGCCGTCACGCAGGCCGTCGGAGGCGGTCATCTAGACGCACTTCAGTGGCTATACGATCAGGCGCTAGCTAGGCTGCCTCCAGGCGAGGACGTTCAAGCGTTCACGAAGAAACTCTTCCCCAATCATTTCATGCTCACAGCGGCTACAGTTGGGCACCTGGAGATGCTCCAGTGGATACACGAGCGTGTCGGGAGCGTCTCCGCGGACGTGGTTCTTCAAGGCGCGGTCAAGAACGGGCACTTGAATGTTCTCGAGTGGGTGCCCCCGATGGTGACGACGCCCTTGTCCGACTACTGTTTCATCCAGACTATTGCGCTTGGTGGTCACATCGGCGTCGCCAAGATCCTGCATGCCAAGGCCATCCTGTAGCTTTCCTCGAATGTGATGGACATGGTCGCGGCCTATGGACAGCTGGAGCTGCTGCAGTGGATGTACGACAGCGGCGAGGACGGATGAACCCCTCGAGCAATCGACGAAGCAGCGAGCAATGGACGCATTGACGTCGTGTAGTGGTTGCACTCAAACGGGCTCGGCTGTTCGACACGCGCCATG